>JASDQU010883847.1:3763-18740 GCA_032191745.1 Picea mariana | reverse complement strand
AGGAAGGCAGGAAGAATATCATGAGGGCGGAAAGAGAAACCATCAAAATCATTCAACATAGTCGAAGATTGAGAGAGGGTTGGAGAGACAATGGATTTCCAATAGGTTAAGGACATCACGCATGTTTCAGCGCCTTCATCAATAACGGTGTGTTTGATGGTATACTTTGAGCAACCCACGTGGATTTGAAATGCCACATGGTAAGGAAAGCAATGCTTCACATCCATGACGTCAAACTTGATAAACTTAGAGCCACAGGGATCTAGAGCTCCTAATGTAGATAGAAAGGCATTCCTTTATGAAGGACACATCTAGAGTACCTCCAGATCCGACATAATGCAAGGGGTTTGACCCAAATCCTCAACAATAGAGTAATTATGGGCGGCTCTAGCATTAGGGTTGTGGGTAGAGTGCTTGAGTACTTCTTTCGGAATATGAGGCAGAGGTTCTAATTTTTTGATATGTAAAGGCATCTCCAGTGGGGTAGGAGACTCTAGACTAGGTATAGTATATGAAGAACTGTAATCACGACAACAAGTGGCCACATTAACCTAAGACTTAAGCATATTGATGCATAAACGGTCACCGTCTTGCGTCGATGAGTTTAGACTTCCACTCACTGCATTTCTGGCATTTGAGGAGATCGAGGCCATGTGTTGATTATGGGGAAGGGGATTAGTCAGCATAGCCGATGGTAGAGATAAAATCCTCCTAGCTTCTGCAAGTTTGGGGCACAAGTGGTTAAGGTGATCATCTGTACAAAGATTGCAGGGAAACTTCACCCTTCGACTTTCTTTCTTTCCCTCACCAGCATTATTATTTGACTTCTCATTATTACCATTGTCCTTGGGTTTATTATTATTATTATTCCCAGCCTTACTGTCATTACATCGTCCTTTCTGTTTATTCTCTTGGTTCTTGGCTACCATTCGGGTTGGTCGACGACTACATAGAATGTACATCCTATGACTGAGTGGTAGTGGAGAACACAGCCAAAGATTTCCCTCCAACAAACTGGTTTAGAGACAACTCTTTCAACTGGATTGTCACCAAGTCTGCAGATTTCACATTTGTGGAACCTACAATACCATTGACATGAGGTTCGGGCTTTTGTCTAGGGTCATAACTTGACCTCGGTGCATTTGGAAGAATTTGTATAACATCCCAGACTGAGCATATATAAGATCTAACTGTTGGGATTTAAAAATCTCTTATTCCTTAGAAGTAACTACAGATTTGGAAACATCCTTTGAAATATAAGGTTGTAAAAGGAACCATTCTAAAAGGAACTTTGGAGGTATCTAGGCCTTGATCAACCTTTTCCATCTACGCCACTCTTGGATGTGATCCGAGATATGGGTTTATTTGTCCCGGCGGAAAGATGATAGAAGTTCTATGTCGGCATCATAATGAACCAGCAATTGGAAGTGGTTGAGGAAGAATAAAACCATCTAATTAAAATTTTCGTACATCCCCCCAGGTAGCTCTATATACCATTTTTTTGTAACCCTCATGAGGGTGCGTTGAAACAATCTTAAGTGAATAGAATCGTCATTAAGGGAATTAGAAGAGAACCAAAGATGGAAAGTAGTGACGTGATCACCAGGATCCTCACCAGTGTTGCCTTCAAATTTCAGAATATATGAAGGAAGCTTGGTGGGGACGGGGGGCCATGACTGATCATGACGCACAGGATCATTCATTAATCTAGACAAGTCTAGCAGATTGAGCATGGCCAAAAAAGGGATATGGGGTTGTGGCATACGACCCCAAGCTCCTGAGAAAGATTGTTGTTGGGGAATCACAATGACAGGATCATTCATTAATCTAGACAAGTCTAGCAGATTGAGCGTGGCCAGAAAAGGGATATGGGGTTGTGGCATATGACCCCAAGCTCCTGAGAAAGATTGTTGTTGGGGAATCGCAATCCATCCAGGGTTATGGTATGCACCATGGCCATGTCCGGGATTGTAAAACCCTCCTCCAAATTGATTCATAAGGGGTTGGTTGGGCACCATTCCAGTGGGAATGTTATGATGAGGGTGGTAAACATTAACCCTAGACGGAGTAGCTCCAGGTTGGGGGTTTCCCAAGGTGTGAAACTGACCTCCTCTGGGTGTGAATCCAAAGGAAAGAGATGGATTTGTCATGCCAAATGTGTTGGTTGGAATCAGTGTGGAGGAGGTAGGTGTAAAGGACAGAACATAAGCAGCAGCTTGTCCACTAGGTTGACCACTCCATACAAGAGTATTAAGACCAGGATTAGACCAAGGGTGAAATGGAGGTAGGATTCCAACCATAAGATTTGTTTGAGGGATATGAGCACTGCCAAACGAGACAGGAATATGCGGAGGAGCCATGCCCCAAGCCCAATACTAGTATTTGGGTTAGATGCTGGAATCGAGGATGAAAATCGCGATGTGAAATTCATCATACCATAAGAAAAATGGATAGAGGTCATAGGTATGGACTGAGTATTGTATCGATGCAATGGGTTGAGCAACAAGGACAAGTTGGATAGGAATGATGATGGGAATCGTCGGCACTACAACCGTAGTGGTTGAAGGTGTCAAAGGAACACTATTAAATACAGTAGGAATGGGAGTTGAGGGACTCTCAGTATCTTTCTGACTTGACATAGTACTCATCCTTGTATGATCAGAAGTCTGGTAAGTGGAGTTGTGTGTACCACGTTTGATAATTTTACGACTTTTAGAAGGAAAAGACTCAATATGCGGTGGTAATCCTAACAAACAGCAAGACCTGCGGGGAAGCTAGTCTAGATCCACGATGACTCAAGATTTGAGATATAAAAACAAATCTTAAGGCCAACTAATAATCAAAGAGCACACCAAAATAAACAAAAGGCCAATATGCACACAAACAAGATAAAGTGGTTGAAAGGGGCCTCCCTCTCTAAAGTAGGTATGCCTCACCCAAAAGGGGCCTAAGACTCCCTACAAAATATCAAAGGTATCAGAATCAATTATAAGGGCCCTTGTGGGCTTAACAACCAGTCGGTCAGATCCCCCCAGAGAGGTAATCCTCCATAAAGATTATGTGTTGTCTGACCCTTATCTGACCTAGGGTACCTGCAGAATAGCCCCTGCGAGTAACCTATGTGGTACCTATTTCAAGAAACTAATCCACCATGATATAACCGATGCGCAGGTGAACAGTCGTAATTCAGGTCTACCGTATGGGTAGGGTAGAAAAGCCCAAAATCTCTAAAGCACCACCTCTGATACAGGTAAAGGTACTAGCAAGACCCCCATATACGAATAGATTCCCAGAAATATCTCTGACGCTAAGAAGGTATTGGGGGTATATCCCCTCAACCAAATTCACGTGACCTCATGCTTAACTTGGGTGTAAGAGGAGCCTCTTGGTGTCACCAATTATACAATGGATTTCACCACTCCCTTAGTCAGACACATATGTTGAATTTAATAGCCTTGGAGAAGTTTACTCACAAAATCCTATTCCAAGGCTCCAAATCCTAAGCTAGTTTGTGCACCCTAAAAAATAAAATCGTTTCTAATCAATTTTAAATTTATCATTGTTACTTTTAGTGGCCCTGCTTACTCAAAAAAGGTGCAGTCATGAAACTAATGATGTTATGACACAGCAAGTAAAATAAATGAATATGAATAAAATGCAAAGTCATAATTTCAACTCCCAATAAATGATAAGCTTTTCAAAATGCAATTTCCAATTTAATTTTGCAATTCCAAACAAGATGCAATATTTCTATAAATGTACTAAGATCAATTATAAGAACCCAAAAGATTGAATGCCAACAATGAAAAATGTATATTTTTGTATTTTCAATATAAAAGAATGAAAATGCAAGTTATGAACAACAGCTTGATATAAAGATCCTATTGTATGTAAACAAAGACACACCAAGTAGAATATCAAGAAGAAAACACCCAACCCAAGATGCAAGGACAATCAATGAAAAGGATGATGGGAAAGAAACACCACTCGAAAATTCAATCAAAGAAAGGTTCCCTATCACTTTGCAGGCACTTAACAGACATAACAGAGACCTAAGAAGACTTAGCAATCATCAAAACTTACCCAGAAAACATCAAACTCAAAAATAAAGAAAGCAAGGATGATGTACGTGACTATTCAAATGAAAATCATGTAGATACACTCCCTACATAATGACATCTTGCGTATGTATGCAGCTGTCAGGAAAAAAACCGTGTATATGTATTGAAACATTGTCAGGTTAAGGATAAGGACAATAAATTCAGATTCAAAATGAATAGAGGCTATCAAGCAATCAGACGACAAGAAACTCAATATCAACGAGAGCAATCAAAGGAGAAAAACACTCTGAACCCCTAAAAGAAGATTCCCTCCCCAGTATGGTCACCAATTCTATTATGAGGAAAATCACTCTATGGAATGGGGTAAACCACAATAGATGTAAATGACTGCAGAAATCAACTCTAATCTCAAGTATGTTACATAAACAAATATGTTGACAAGACAATATAAAGAGCCTACCTCGTCCAGACGTTCGATGAAGTCCACCGTTGAGCACTTGACTCAAAGCAATACACTTGCAACTTGTCCTCAACAACCAAGATACGCAATCATATGGTGATAATATATAAAGCTAGCACATTCGATAGCATAATCCATCAATATACATAACAAATACATCCATGGAATAACAATTCAAATATTTGCAAGACATTCCTTTGACGATAAAAGAGTATTTCTATTAAAATGTAATCAATAGAAGTGTATGAATGACAAACTTTTGTGTCGGCATGTTCGGAACCGAGAAACTAAGTCCCTTCCAGCTGGGCCTCCACCACTTCAATCCTCCACCAAAGGAAATCTCATATAAGAGAGACAATGAGGTTATCTATCAAATAGGAAAGAGCTTGGGGGTTGAACAATGTGTTCAGACTTAAAAGGACAAAGGGATGCAGACTCAATATGAAGTGAAGAATTTCTCCAGAGTAACTTTGCTCTCAAAGTTGAATTCTTCTCCTCTTTTCCACACCTTGGATATGGCCCATTTATAGCCTTCAAATGGAACTGAAGGGTCGATTCACAATGTTTCTAGTATATGGAAGGTCAAGGATCATGGATCTCTTGACGTGACATGGAAACCCAACACCATTTTTTTATTTTGAGCACAAAACCTGATGTATGCGGGTTGTAATGGTGCAACCTGCGTATACACATGTTGTATACTTGTTAGGGCGAATATATGTGGAAAAATACAATTTTTAGCTCTAGGAACTGCAAAAAGGGACTTCAAGTCTGCATAGGGAAATGTAAAAATGCCATATGTGCAAGTTTGCATAGGGTGAGGAAAATCTTTCCATAACAGGAATCATCCTTAAAATGAGGCAAAGTCCCTAGTTTGTTTCACTAAGAGATACATTACGTAGAAAAAATGTGTGTGTGTGTGTGTAAACACACACATATATTTATATTATATTTCCAAGGAAATCCTCATGGAGAAATATAAGGGATGCTTCCTCACATTAATGGATGGAATTCCTAGTAAATCCATTGACATAGACTAGTGCACCTAACCCAGGGAGATTCAAACCTAACACTTGTTGGCATGAAACTAGTCAAATGCCCAACAACATTGATGAAAATCAATTGGACTTAAATGTTTGAATTTGTCATCCTACCCTCCAGAACTTAAGTGAGAATGAGATTGCATGTACTTTACTATCCTTGGTGGACCCACAAAGGGAAAACATGTCACAAGCGAGATTCAAACCTAAGCAGAGAGAATAATAACTTCTCTTCTTAACCAACCAACCTAGACCCAAGTCACAAATTCCTTATATAGATTTTTTTATGAAATAACATAAATTAATTAATTAAAATTAAAGATAAGACAAAAAATAAAAAACAAAAGATACATTTTGTATATCCCAAAAGAATTGTAAGAGAAAGTCTTTGAATCTACTAATATTAGGAGAAAAGGAAAAAAGAGATCAAGTCCAAAAAACAAAGGGACAATAATATGTACTATGGATAGATATTTTCCAAAACAATATCTCCAAGGATAGAAACTCTACAAATTATTCAAAACAAAGAGTTATACATTCTTCTTCTATTACAAATTAAAACATACATCAACAAAAACTATCTATGATAATACTGGTATCAAAAAGTGTGTGTGTGTGTGTGTGTGTGTGTGTGTGTGTGTGTGTGTGTGAAATGGATTTATATAATAATAATAATAATAATAATAATAATATAATTTATGGTCACGACCTAGAAAAAAACCAGATTGACATATGAAGCCCCTTCCTCATAGTGATTTGATTGCTCAGTCTATGAAGGTGTACATACCCTCACTACTAAATTTGAACGTTTTTGCAATGAAGTTTTGTCGGAATAGGGTTGTTGTTGTGACCAAGATGATTTTTTTTTCGTCGGAATCAATTCGTCAGTCTAGCGACCACACATGGATCTTCACCAGTCTAGTGACGGGGAAAAGAAGCCTATTCACAATAAGGAAAAGTTACCATTCATCGGTCCAACGACCAAGATTAGTCGGTCTAGCGACCAACTTTAGTCACAAGCCTTTCTATCATCTCTAAGGAAAACATAACCTTGGTCACTCTAGAGACCATAATTAGTCGGTCTAGTGATTAATGTTAGTTGGTCTAATGACTAATATTATTCGCAAGAGTGACCAAGACAACCCTGGAAAACTTAGTCAATAAACCACGATTAGTCGATAGACTGATGAAGATTATTCGCTAGACCGACCAAACCTAAAGGTAAAAAGGTCAAATGAAGGACGAACATGTATTCACTAGAGCAACGAAGTTACATACTTTCCGACCAAATGGCTATACAAGCGATGAACTTGTTAGTCTCTAGAGCGATGAATGTTGGGGTTTTTTTTTTTTAAATATGTCATTCACACAGGAATAAGCCCAGACTAGCAAGTTACAGAAGCATACTTTCATTATGTACTTGGGAGCTGGCACTGGAGTCAACCCCCTAATGGTCAATACCGGTGATCCAATTTACCTTGTCATTTCTAGATGTAAGCACCATTGTGATGAGTCTCAATCCATGCTAGGGGATTTAATATCGAGACTCAAATTGTGGAAGGTGAATCTAGAGCATTGGGTGGAGGAGCTTTCACAGCAACAGATCTCCCTTACAGATTAGTTGGGCACTATTAAATTGAAGGAATTCCTATTAGATGTGGAAAATCAATGCCTAAGAGAAAAATCCAAGGAACAAGAAGATGAAATTTAGAACCTACAACAACATGTAAAGAATATGGAGCATGAGCAGTCACTCGGGTTGGCATTCTATAGGCACAAGTACATTTAGAAGTCTTGAATGGGTTCCCTCCCAATAACAAATATGTCAATGAGGACCAAAAAATGGAGCATCCACATTGTCAATAGGCTTAGAGATCAAATACTACCCACCCACCAACTACTGGAAGCGTTGAAACTAGAGTGTAAGGCCATGGAAATTTTCATGTTTTTCTATAAATGATTTGTAGGGTAAAATTTTTTTGTTAGTAGGCCTTGATAGTCTTTATATTGAAGGTTAGTATCATTAAATTCATCCTTGCAGTGATGATGACATGTATAATAGGAATAATAATAGATGGCCTATCTCTCTTGACTATGGAATTTGGGAAAGGATAAAGACATAATAAATGAGAACCAATACCCTTTTGAATGCCAATGAAACTTGTAGTGGAGAAATGCAAAGGCCCTTTTCAAAGAAAGGATGAATATCAAAATATAGTGATCATTCCTAGTTCTTGGAGGACCAACTGCCATATGGAAAATTACAATCAAGTAGTGAACTATTGTGAATGATCTACTTTCTATGATATGATAAAATTTTGCAACATGAGATTTCCAAATAAAATCAAGAATTGTGGTTCCCATAACTTGAAAAACAAATATGGACACACCAGTGAAATCAACTTCATAAATCCACATAATTAAAATATGGTCAAATCACGCGTAATACTAAAATAAGGATAGTTTCCAAAGTCCAAAGTCTAACCTGATTCCTAATTGTTGCAATATGAGAATCCTTAGTGAGATTGTTTCCTGAAATAACCAATAGAATAAGACCATTAAAGGAAATGCTTCACATGTTGCAAGGAAATGGGAACTACGAAGAAATATAAGAACATAACAAAAAACTTACTTTCTAGGTCTTCATGGCCTTTTGTTAGTTCTCTTCACAACTAAAAAAATGATAACATAACAAAAGTCAAAGATAGTTGTACAATGTATATTGAATGGATACATTTCAGAAATAAGCATTAATCAAAAAATAAAAAGTAGATTGATCGTACTAACTGAATCAAGATTCCTCATAGATTTCAAATAATTAAAAAAAGAAATTGTAGGATTTATTATCTATCAAAAGTATATCAAGTTCGTCCAAACTGTTGCAACCACAAAAATAATAATAATGGAGATAATACACAGTACAAAGACACAAAAAMTGAACCACCATTTTTTTTAAGAAATCCCCCTTCAAATGCATACATGAAGATTGTAGTCACAAAACCTACCTTGATTTAAGAGTAACCTCTCATGAATCTTGAATCCATTGAATGATTGTGGAAAATAAATATTAAAATATGCATTTAAGCAGCCAAAGGGATGGTTTTCAAATTTTATCATGCATGTATAAAAGTTTTTATATATTATAACCATTTTAATCCTATTGAAATATGATAATCAGCCTCTCAGGGCCTGTAACAGGCTCTAGGCAGTTGACTATCAGCTTTGGGGCTGTAATAGGCCCTAGGAGGCTGATAGTCATCCTTCTCGAGCCTGATACAGGCCTTAGGAGGTTGATAGTCACATCCAACATATGACTAATTTTAATACAAATCTCATCGAGATGGAAATAAAAATTGAAGGCATAGCTATGTACAATGTGCATATTAATAAGAAACACAGAAATCCTATGAAATGTATTAACTTAAAATATGTGCATTTGGTAATACAAATAATCTATCCGGAGTCAATTTTAATATTTCACAATTTTCAAATACAATTAGGCTGGAAAACAATTATGAACTATGATTACTACTTGCCAATATCCCCATAACATTTTTTCATGCAAGGAAAATAATTTTATTTCACGATAAATCAATGTTGAACCTAGATTATTGAAAGAGTTAATAACATACTTATTTTACCAATTTCAACAACCATTTTCTAAATTTTATCCAGGCAAATATCAGTATAGTGAGTAGAGCCAAAATAGATTGGTGTCCACTTTTCCATAAAATCACGATCTGTTACATGTTTTCCTTCATGGTTCACTAGGTTAAACAACCCACCAATGGCAACTTTGCCTACTGAGGGCCCATCTCTCACCTATGTACATAGATTCTTTATTTCTGAAAACAACAAAGAGTGAAAATATCTCATATTTCACATAGACCATGATATGACAAAAACTACATACAATGAAATAATGAAACACTTATAGGCTAGAAATTTAAACTTCACAATAAACAAGACATATAATTCAGAAGTTATAAATCATCACATGTAAAAGACTTGTCATGTTTAATATTGCTGACTCTCTGAGTAGTAACAGAAAGAAATGAAAGGATAAGAACATGGGACGGGGATGGGGGAGTTTCAGAAACCATGTACACATTTTCCTTCAATTTTAAAGTAACAATAAAAGACCCATACCCCTTTCAATTTCAACTCCCATGGGTTACAAAATGAGAAATCTCTAGATTTATTCAAAGATGAATGGAAAATATTCAATACTAACTCTAAGGAGACTGAAATGTTCACATTCTACCAAAATTTACAAAGAGTCAAGAAGGAAACCATAATATAGGAAAAATAAAATTACAATACATCTCAAAAGGACATTGCAAAGATAAAGGAAGACTTCCAGACTTGTTTAGTAGAACTCTCGATGGCCTCTTCTTTGAAGAAGAAAAAGAACAACTAAAAAATCTTGCAAGAAAGAAATATGAAACTTTTTTAATGGGAGGAGGAAAAATGGAGGTTAAAGAGCAGAGCAGTATGACTATCTAAAGGTGATGAACACACATTCTTTCAAAATCATTCTGAAGGGAAACAATACAGAAATATAATTTGGAAAATGCCCAAGCCAAATGGAAGAAATAACTTCAAAGTTATGTGAACTTGCAAATATGAGAGTAGTTATTTCAGTAACCTATTTTAAGCTCCAGAAAGGGACAACATAGATGAAATTATAAAACTTGGTGAATTCTTTCTAAGGTGATTTATTAGTAGTGGTGGTGGAATCCAGGACATATGGATAGCTGTGAAGAGAAATGAGTGAAACCTTTATAGCATTAATACCTAAAAAGAATAATCCATCGACTCTCAATCTCACTATGTCCATCTACATGCTTATTTCCAATTGAAATAATAACAACAAGACTTAAAATTATTTTATCTAGAGCTATATTAGTGGAGAAATTTGAATTTCTAGAGGAAAGAAAAACTCATGATGTCAAGGTAGCAAAAGAAGTCCTTTATTGTATTGACATAAAAAAGACAATTGTAATTAAGATTGGTCAGCCAAAATTCTTATGGCGGAGTAAGTTGGTTGTATTTAAGGATTATATTGAATTACATAGGCTTTAACTGTCCATTCAAGAACTAGATTGAAGGGTGCCTACCCTTCTCATCCTTTGTTGTTTTAATTAAAAGATTGCTTGTCCTTAATCCATATCCTTTATGTCGAAAATATCCACCTCTTTAGTGTTGGTTCACTTAGGGAGGCAGAATCTTTGAAGAAATTTTTTAATCTTTATTGTAGAGCCATTAGAATGGAACTAAATTTGATCAAGTCCTATATCTCATTCAGTTGCACTAGTGAAATATCAAGTAGAAGAATAAAATAGTCTCTTCCACAAATGAGGTATATTTAAACAAGGGTCGCACACACCTAGTATTTGTACTAAATGAAAACTCCTATCGTTTCAGGGATTGTATGTGGATGCATGAAAAAGAGGACTCAATGGCTATCAAGGGGAGGGAGATTAACCTTAATAAAATCATAGGTTGAAGCCACTCTTTTCTATTGACATTCTCCTGTATATCCCTAAAGGGATTTTGGAGAAAAACAAAAAAGGTTGTTTAGTTTTCTTTAGAAAGGCTCAAACGACAAAGGCATTCCATTTGAAACTAAAAAATACTTACCAAGACAAAACCATTGGGAGAATGGGGTCTAAAAACCATCCATTTTTATGGGAAATCATTGGTAGGAATGAAGTTGTAGAGGTAAATAAAAGGAACTGGTTTTAGGAAAAAGGAAATTAAAGAGAAATGCATTGAGCCACGAATCACAATGTTTTCCAAAGAATCAATCCTTGCAGTTGATAGAACCAAAACAAACAAATTGTGAGTAACAATTTCCACTAACAATACTGAAGCTGCCATTGCATAGCTAATGCAATGAACAAGATACTTGCAACATAACAAATACTAAACTATGATAACAATCACCACATAGAAACTTAAACTGACAACTTCAAACTTTATAAATAACATGGACTGATTAATTACATTCATGCATACCAATAATGTACTCCAAAGCATATTAATAAAAATCTGTATATTCCAGCCACAAACAAAGAAACAATTCAAGTTTTGAGAAGCTCAAAGTGAAATTATGTCATTTAAAAAAAACAGCAGTAGTGTTTCCAATACCCATGCCAGTTTCAAAATTTTATAGTCAAAATATTGGGCATCAAGACTCAAGAATATAACTATCAGTTGTTCAATGAGTCTATTTCCCTAGAATTAAATGATCAATATCAATAAATATCCTGAAGACAATACTCAAGTAGTAGATAGCAAAAAATATATTCATGTAATGTCTCGGAGACAAGCACACAGTTGGCTCGTGAAATCAATATGGAAATGTAATCAAGTATCTGTTGGCATGTTTATAGGCAGGTATGCTTGTCATTGATGGCAATATCAGAGTATGCATCGATGGAAAAACATGAACAAAGTAAGATCATGAGGAATTAACGCAGAGTCGAACGCAGTGCGAAGCTGTGCTTGTTCACTTGATGGAAAACAAGCAAGCAAGAAAGACCAGCAGTGCAACAATGATCTAATGGAAAGATTGAAGTGTTGGTCAAATTCCATTTCTGAGTTTCGGCTACTGGGATTTTGGATACCGGGAGTTGGAGAAGTCAAGTGTCTAGACCCCTCACAGGAGTCTCGAAGTTGCGAAGTGCGAAAAACCAAAAATATGATCTGACTCCATTTCGGAGTATCGGATACTAGGATTTCGGATACCAGGAGATTGAGAAGTCAAGAGTTGAGACTCTTCAACATAGGAGTCCCGGAGTTGCGAAATCCATAATCCCGAAATCCCAAAAGAGGCACATCAACAAAGAATTTCACATACCAGGCGTAAACTTCATTTCGGAGTTTTGGATACCGGGAAATTGAGAAGTCAAGAATTGAGACCCTTCAACACAGGAGTCCCGGAGTTGCGAAATCTGGAATCCCAAAATCCTGAAAGAGGCACATAAACGAAGAGTCTTGCAGACCAGGAAATAACTCCATTTCAGAGTTTCAGGTACCGGGAGTTGGAAGAGTCAAGACTCTTAATCATCAGGAGTCATGGAATCATGAAATGTGAAACGCCGAAATCCTGGAAGAAGAAGGACGATTTCGGATACCGAGAGTTGGGGATGTCAAGAACTCTTACTATAGGAGTCCCGAAGTTGTGAAACTCGAAATCGCGATATGAGAAATCGTGAAGTGATCTGGGCCGACATTTCCAGGAGGTGAATGTGGTAGACCACGTCAGAAAGGACAGGTGGAAGACAATGACACGTGGCACAATCAGACAACGACAAGTGTCAAGTTGTTTTGGAATTTTAGGCCACTGGAAATCACAATTCTGAGTGACACATGGCAGCCACTCAGGTCATGACACATCATCGAGTGACGCAAAACTGACCTCACTCTGGGAGTTTTTGCTTCGGAAGTTTTAACTCCATCACTCCCCCAAAGTCCTGAAGGATGAAGTCCCAAGGCAGAGGATAGTCGTCCGATCACCATGGATTGTGGACCATTGATCTAGAGATCGAAGAGCTGTAGAGAAGAGCTTGAACTGGCAAGCTCCATTTCGGAGTTTCGGGGTACGCAACTTGGATTGTAGAGACACTTGATCACACGAATGTCAAATTGTCGAATGCCAAAATGTCGAAACGGAAAAATGAACGTAAGATTCAATGAGGTCAATTCAACGGTGCAGATGAATTTAAATAAGATCGGAGGGCTATTGTTTCACTTTAGAGTGTAACTGCTAGAAATGACTGATAGTTTCTACCAGAGGACTCGAAGAGACTTCTGAGTGATTGCCAGAGAAGGTGAAGAGTCTCAAGGAATCTACCACTGGAATGAAGGCTATTCGTAGAGGCAATTGACAGATAGATCTAACTGCCAGAGAAGTTGAAGAGGTGTCATGATGATCAGGCAGAGCACTTGACATGGAGACAGCATGCAAAAGTACATGTGAGAGCATGCAGAAGCAGGGGAGAGAGAACATACAGAAGGTGCACAGAGACTATAAGTATGCAAAACAAAGAAGAGATGGGTGGTTGTTGTTGTGAGGGATTTAAGAGTGTAGAAGGAGGAGTGTGTAGCAGCTGAAATGGCGTGAAGAGGAATTGTGCATGGCATGGAGTTGGGGCACATAGCATGAAAGGCAGAAGCAAAGAAAGTGCAAGGAAGTGTGCAGCAAGACAGGAGACACTAAAGGAAGGCTGAGGTGCTCCTGTAGAGAAAAATAGAAGGTCAGAAATCCCAGGAAGATGCAAACAGAGAGACACTGATACAGGAGAGCAGAGCAGCATAGCAGAACAGTGATAAGCCTGGTAAGCCAATGATAAATATTGTATCACTGTGATAAGTTTCATTAGCAAAGATTTATATTTTAGGGTGGAAGCGAGGTGCTAGGGAGGACTCTTTTCCTCAGAGGTTCAAGTGGGTGCTTGAACAAAGGGATTTGTAGCTTCCATCTGGTTGCAGCCAGAGAAACCAGGGTGGCAAGGTGGTGCAAGGGGGAACTATTGTTCACTGTTTTACAGGTTGGTGCATGTATGATTGGAAGTTGGTGCTTCCATCCAGTTGGTGTTGGAACACCGGGGAGTTAGTGCTTCCCTCTAGTTGGTGCTAGAGAAACCAGGGAGTTGGTGCTTCCTTCTAGTTGGTGCTAGAGAAACCAGAGAGTTGGTGCTCTCAGCAAGTAGCAGCTTGCAAAATAGAGGTTGCAGCCTCATTATGAGTTGGTGCTCATATGTATGATAATGTAAAGAATGTAAAGATTACTTATCATATAAAGAAGAAGAGGTTTTTACCCCTTATGGGTTTCCTCAGGAAATATCCGTCTATGTGTATCTCATATGTGTGACTAATGCTGAATGTGCTATTACTTATTTACCTGAATTATTGTGATTATCATTGAGTGTTTTTAAAGAGTTAAAATAAGCATAATTGTTTAAGCACGATAACAACTGATTCACCTCCCCCTCTCATTTTTCGAACACCAGGTTCGTAGAGCATCGGCCCACACAAGTTGTAATTTACAATATTTGAATATTGAATAAAATAATATGTTTCCCTGTCCCAAATGATATCTTTATGTATTTTATTTGGCTTATGCATAATGAACGATATATAACCCTAATTGATGAATAAAAATAGAATTTTTGTAGCCTTGTTTTCCTAAGCATTGATGCAAGTCAACTTTGGGAGGAGACCAACATCTAAGGAAGCAACAAAACTCGAGGAGGTCAACATCAAACATTTGGATCAAAGGTACTTCTTCTGACTTACTCTTCTATTATTTTATGTTCATTTGCGTGGAATGTTTGGGGTAGTGTAGGAATTAGATTGACTTTTAAGGGAATTGTTGCTATGTCTATACTTAGAACCCTGGTATAGTT
>JASDQU010883846.1:47623-65552 GCA_032191745.1 Picea mariana | reverse complement strand
TTGTGTCAGGGGATTTTATGGAAATCACACCATTTTCCGATGTCCTTCTTTGTCTTCCCGTGACCCTTATTTTCTTGTGTCTTGGACTAGTTTTTGGGAGACTGTTTGTTAGGGTCGTTTTTGTCATACTTTGGTTGTTGCGGATTTGCAGACCCGAATTCCCGTTTGTTTTGGTGCTTAAATTTTTTCTCAATTTTAGCAGTATATCGATAAGTAGCATCGAGTCATGAGATGTCCAAAAAATCCATTTCAGTCTAGAAGTATCTGTGTAGAGCCCCACGGTATTTCATAACCAAATGTCACTCGGAGTCTTTGATACCCAACTTGGTGCGCAAGGTATGGAAGGTATTGGTGAACTCCAGAACTTCTTGGCCCCTCTCTTGCCGTAGTGTGGTCCNATCCACAAAAAAATCTCAAGTGGGATCGGCCCCATATATTCCAAACTCCTCTATGGAACTTTGCTCCCAGTAAGTTTCCCACCAATGTTTGACATAAGGGAGAGCTTTAAGGAGTGCGAAGGTGATCTTTTATTTGTCAGAAAAATTATGAACAGGGAAATAACCTTCTAGTAGATTTAACCATTTTTCTAGGGCTTCTGCATCTATTTATCCTTCAAATACAGGAATATCAAAATTAACTTGTACCTTGTGCTGGAGCCGCCTTTACTTTTAGCCCATTTTAAGTTTATATTTTAATGATTGAAGTCGAAAGTTGGTTTTCATTATTTTCCCTTATTGTTTCCCAAAATATCGAAAGTCTCATCACGTAAGTAGTGTCGGTTATCATACTCTCAAGACAAACTCTGTTTTTTGTTTAAAGAAATTTTCCTTTTCTTACCTCGGGATTTCGCAGGTCAAGTGTTATAGATCACACAATTCACAAGTCG
Source organism: Picea mariana (assembly GCA_032191745.1). NCBI lineage: Eukaryota > Viridiplantae > Streptophyta > Pinopsida > Pinales > Pinaceae > Picea > Picea mariana. The sequence continues at coordinate 64,666 of JASDQU010883846.1, read as the reverse complement.
CAAAGAACGAAACAACGAAATAACTTTAAAACTGTTACTCAGGTTAGTAGCAAGATTAAAGATTTTTTAAACCACGATTAAGCATCATCGGGATTTCGTGTCTCGGCGTTTACTAACTCCAAAAGTCTAACCGTCATAACCCCGATATCCGAAGTTGCAAGACTCTTGTTTTGGTAACCCGGGTCAAGATCAAAGAAAAAGGTTTACTCGTGGTTGATTTCTATCGGGGGTTCGCAACTCGGCATGTTGTTCCCTCAAAAGCTTTGCTTTAGAAGCCCGAGTCGCGAAACCACGATATGTTTTAAAGCAAAGTAATCGATCACTTAACCCGATTTTATCATCTAACTAAACAGATCACTTCATCGCGATCTCACGATTTCGCAACTCAACATACGAGCCTCCCGGAAGATATACCTTCAAAGTCCCGAGCCGCGAAGTCGCGATTTTTCTTTAAACATGATTAATTATCACTCTTAATCCTGGTTACGTCTTTTATTAACTGAAAATTAATTATTGCAGTCTTGGGTTTTAGAGGCTGGAAGGGTTAGAGTAAAAAACCCCGATGAAGCGAATATCGAAAGATTAATTAACGTTACTAAAACCTGATTAATTAAGCTAAGCCAGTTTTTCCCGTGTTTGGATTTATGCACAATCTACGAGGCAAGCTTAAATTTTCCTTGCGCCAACTTGCATTACGAGCTCTCAAAAATTTATGGCATTAATTAGAAACAGGGTGAATTGACAAGTAAGGATTGGGTTTTTATTGCTAAATTTATTCTTAAGAATGATTTGACCGTTCTGTTCCAAAATAGTACCGAGTTTGGAATGTTTAAATATATAGATCTGTTGTTTGTTCTCGCAAATTCATTTCTATATTACACAGAGAAAAAATTCTCTCAACGAACTAATTTCTGCATGTATACCTATTTTTATCGCAGAAGAGATAAAGCCGAATCCCCCGCCATGGCCCCACGAAAAGCATCTAAAGTCAACGTTGAGGTTTCGGGACAAGGTTTAGAAAATGTCTCTAATACTTCACCTCGAAGTATCGACTCTATTAAGACCTGGTCATTTGTTTCGGAGGTCCTACAGTCTGAATTGGTAGCTTATTTGGATGATTCTAGCGACAATGAAAAAGACGACCTGACCACCAAATATAAGATCGTTGTCCAATCTGGAATGCATAAAGTAGAAGCCAGGCCATGACTACTCCCTTGCTACGATATGGTTCGGTGGGCATTATACCATGTGGATATACCAACCAGAACCATCATCAATGAGCAGAGGGTCACTATTGGAACTTTCAGACCCGAACAACTGCAGGCTATGTACAAGTTGTTGTCCGTGTCAGAATTTACATACAATGTCGAATTCTCGGAGACTTTTAAACAGAAGGAATGTGTGCAGTACGACAAGACTATGTCCAGTTTAATCAAAGATTGGGTTTCACACCCTGCGAAGTTCAGGGCAGACAATAATGGCATATACTCAATATCTTCTCTAGAACCATAGTTCAAATATGTGGCTATGACGACCTGCAGATTATACGGGAGAGAGGACACCACAATTTTTTTCCTTCAGTGGGTGCCTCTAATACATTCAGTCTTCGAAGGCTCTTCCTTCAATTGGGCTAAAATGTTGTCTGATAGCTTGATCAGTCGAGTTACAGAGTATCGAGCACAGAAGGAGAGAGGGAAGACGACTTCATTCTTTATGTCTGCATATCTCATGGACGCCATGTCTTTTCTGACGCCCTTTCTATTAATGAGCTGGAGTTGGACTCCATCATAGTCCGAACCCATTCACGTCTACCACTTGAAACTATGGGAAAACAAAGCGACATATTTTGTCTATGAAATTTTTAACTGGGTAATGGTGCCTCTGCATGTCACTATTTTTGGCCACTCGCCACTGAGGATATCGGACAGTATAGTGATAAATCTGAGCAGTATAGCTGACTGGTATGTAGAAACAGAATTCTCATATCTCAGAGTTTTCAGGGCTTCTGTTCCTCCGCATGCATTACCATTATTCATACCCGACAAGCTGGCCTGTTATGAGGTTGCCAGGCAAACTGTAATCAGTGGCATGAGTAAGGAGCTTAAGGGATATTCTAAGAAGGTATGGACATATTTTCCTATTCATTTAAATTCTTATTCTTTGTTAGATTTCGGGCATGCTAAAGCTGAGGCAGTAGCCCTGGAAGACCTGGAATTGGTTCACCTTGAATTCAAGAAGCACGATCCGCAAAGGGTCGTAAGTAATCACCTGGCCAGTTGCGGACTTAAAAGGTTCGAACACAAAAATTCACCCTCGGATGACATTTTCCAAGGCGCAAGATCTTATGCCGAGGTTTTGGCTCGGATACAAGCCCTAGCACCCGAAGAGAGGGTAGATGTTTTGAAGTTCCAAGAACATCGACGGAGTTGTCTTCACCCAGCATTACAGGGTGAGAATGAAACAACAGCAGAGGTGAAATAGAAAGAAGCCGAAGGCCCCAAAGAAGAGCACCAAGACGGAGAAGAGAAAACTGGAAATCCGAAAAAAGAAATAAAAATTCCCGATCTGCCGAAAAAGACTGCTCCAGTTGCCACCCCAGGCCAATCAACTAAACAAATCAAAGATCCCATCACCTCCATTACTCCCTTACAGTCAACTAAAGGGAGCATAGAAACAGGGGGGATTTTCAACGAAGAATTGAGACCTGTAAGGATGGAAGAACTTCCCCCAATTGAGTTATTTTTTGATAAGAAGAGAAAAGTTGTCGTAAAAAGAGAATTCTACCAAGAAGCAGAGTCAACGGCCAAAAAATTTAAGATACTGACCGATGGAAAATATAAGAAGAAAGAGGAGTTTGCGACATATATAGCTGGAATGTTATGGGAATATCCTACAACAAACCAATTTTCAGTCTGGGTTTTAAAAAATCAATTGAAACGAAAAAATCGCCTCATCAAAACCTTGGAAACAAAACTAGCCACAGCGGAGGAAGCTGCCAAGGATCAGGCAAACACAGGAATGGAACAAGCGAGAATGGTCGATAAAAAGGAAATCGAGCTGCTCACAGCTCAGCTCGAACAAGTAGAGCTGGTAGCTCATACCAGTCAGATACAAGTAGGCCAGCAAAGAGACTTGATAGGGAAGCTACAGGCTAGAGTGGAAATCACAGAAAGTAAAGTTATAAATGTCGGGATATTCCAGTCCCAGGCGATGGAGATTCAGAATTGAGTTTCTGCAGCTCAGAAAAGTTTACTTGCTAAGGTAGAGATAATTCAGGACAACTGCTTACTTGTTAATCAAGTATTAGAGAATTTATCTGTCAGAGAGAGAGAAGCTAGAGTAGCTCGGGTCACGTATCAAGAAGCTATAATAGCTACAAACAACAGAGAATCAGGAAGTACTCCCAGGTTTTCCATTTTAGAACGGACCAGAGGAAATATTTTGTTGAAAGAATGGGAGCACAGTATATCGGAAGGTAAACTGCAAGCCAAGAAGGTAATGAAATCCTTGGAAGAGGCTTTTGGTTCTATAGATGGTAATCTGTTAGGTATCGATAGCGAGGGAAATGTTGAGACATTGAGTCAAATCAATATAGCGAAACTCTTGCTTGATGTAAATGAGAAAGAAGAAAGAGATTCTGTCGAAGTCTCACAAATAACTCTAGCAGACATAATCCAAATAGATAAATGGATGATTGATCCAAGTGTGCAATTATGCACTATCGACACCCTGGACCGACAGATGGAAGAAAGGTTTCCACGATTAGTCAAAGATTGTTACATTTTCGAGGCCAATTGTCAAGTTGAACCTTCTAGGTTGGTATCTCGGCTAGTGGAGAAATGTGTCATTTATACCGAGCAGGTGAAAGGACAAGCTTCTGGCACCAAATGAAGACAAAAATGAAGAAATGAAACGATCGGTCTCCCTCTTGTCGTAACTGAAAATCTTGCAGCGATTGAGATTCCATCGGATGTAAAACTGTATAAATATACAATAGAAAGAAAGAAACAAGGCTGGACCTTTTTGGGTCGATTATAATAGAGATTTTTCTCCCTTGAGAGTTAATATAAAGCAAATCAGAAGATTCTCAATTCCGCCACAACTGTGTTATGAGTTTGTTTCCTTGTATCTCGCATTTCATTTCATTTCACATATTTATCTGATGAATGCTTCGCTATAATTTAGTACAACCTCTACTATAGTGAATAAATTTCAGTTTTCTATATTGTTTACCGTTTTTCCTCTGTACCGGCTATCAGCAGGTATAAGACTAGTGAATACTTTAGATTTCTATATATATATTATGCTTCATCAGGTTATTTCTTCATCTTTACTCTTCATCTGTTTACAAGTAAGATTCTCCCTTGATAGGAGCCTTGCGTAATAGACAACTTAATGTTTTCTCACACTTCACACACAATTTATTAAAATATAACTCAATTACGGGAAAGGGCCTTTGATTTGTACCCTATTATCACTGCTGGAACTATAAACTCAACTTTATATGACCTAAATCGAGACAGCATCTAAATATTTTGAGATTTTCTTATCATTTTGTTCCTCTATGACTGTCCCAGTGACAAGACAACCCAATATCAAGCCCAGACTATCATATCAAACACATATTGCCTTAAACCTTTTTGATACTATACTTAAAACAACTACTACATAGGTTGAACTTGAACGTTCGTGGGCAACAATTGAAAGGGACATACCATTCAGGAATAGTTGGAAGCTAGACAACACCAACTCAGAAATCATCCATAGCTTCCCTTGCCGAAGGTTGATATTTCTTCCTTATCCACCTATTATTCACTTTCGGATGCCTAGACATTATACTTCTAAGCCTTAAGTACAGACTCAGAAACAATATCTTTTTGGCGTCGTTGTCGAGGACCGAAGTTACGAAATCTTTTTCCCTGGGAAAACGACATATTTTTTCGTTGAAAGTGTTATCCTTTGATAGTGAACAAAGAGTACACACCTTTTTAAGGCTTTCCAATCTTTCACTTGGTGACTCCACAAATAATAAACTGGCATCTGGTCGAAGGAATACCAGCCAAAACCCGGATGGTAAACAGATCATGCATGTTACCGATCCCGAGAAGATTCTAAAGGTGAGAGGCTCTCTTAAGCCAACCGCTGCAGTCTATAAGCTTAAAAACCCACAACGGGAGACCAAGAGTTCTTCTGAACCTTCTACTTCACACAGTCCACCTTCCGACCCCAAGATTTTAACGTCAACCTGCTCTGAAGTTAGAGGTGAGATCCATCCGACAATCCCCTTAATACACAAAGGAAAAGGCCCAGTTGAAAATTTGTTTGCAGTGGACATACCATATTTTCTTCAGTTAAATTTCTCGACCTCACCTAATCCTGAAGAGTATATTACACACTCAGATTCTACGCCTGTTGGTTCACCCGATTACATCTCTTGCAAATTAGAGGAACCAAGCCCTCACGTTCCTTATCATTCATCCTCAGCTTTTTCGCCTCACGAAGAAACTAAAGAACCACTTCTAATTTTCCATAACCCCCTTTACAACTTTCCATTGATATTGATGGCAGCCGCCGGAGGAGGAGGTGGAGGTGTTGTAAGAGGAGGAGCTGGAGGTCAAGGACCTTCTCCTCCTCCCAGAGTGTTCGCTAAGGTGGTGGTGAGATACGCCCCTCTAGTCTTGCATGTTCCTCTACACAACCTCCCTGAGAATTATATAAAAAAATTGCCAAAATTTACCGTAGAGAGAGATCTAACCGCGACCGAACACATAAATTTCTTCGATCAATTCGTAGACATCTTAGGTCTTGAACATGAAGATGTATATTCGAGGCTTTTCGTCCAAACCTTTGAAGGTCAGGTTCGAACTTGGTTTCAGAGTCTACCCGCAGAGTCTATATTGTCCTATGATGCTTTAGAAGATGCCTTCCTCAGACAATGGGGCGAAAGAAAGGATCACTTGTACTATTTAACCGAATTTGGGTCTTTAAGAAAGAAAAATTCAGAAACAGTTATGGAGTTTATTCAAAGATTCAATAAACTCTATAACAAAATCCCAGCCGAGGTTAAATCGTCCCAACTCGTAGCCAAAGTAACCTTCGCGGGAGATTTCGAACCAGATTTTGCACTTCTTTTAAGAGAAAGAAGGGGAGATACTTTAAACCGAATGCAAGATGATGCTGTGGAAATTGAGTCAAATATGATGGCCTCCAGCAAGTTAAAAGCTAAAGTAGAAGCAGGAAACCAAGAAAATAGACGCTTTAGGGAACAAACGGGACCATCAGTGTCTAATAGATATACAGATGATAAAGTAGATGATATGGCCAGAATGATTAAAGAACTGTCTAATAAAATTTCTAGGATGGAGCTAGAACAAGACAAAACTGATCCTTCTGCCAAAAAGGACTTCAGGAGGAACCCAAACCCCCCAAATCAACAAAGACAGATAAAAAATGAAGATCATAAAATACAAACTCCCCTAAAGAATGAAAATTTTATAGGAGTGAATGATTTACAGGATTTCAGAGATTCGGAGGATGATGTCACTAATTTAGGCGATGACTGCACACAACCTTATTTGACTAACGAAGATTATGAAAAATCTCTAAACACCCAACAATCATCTATTGAAAGTGAAGAAAGAGATTATACTGACATTTGCAGTTATCAAGGAGAAACAGATATGATGATGGATGAAGTCCAACCCAGGTATAACTTAAGATCCAAGAGCAAGCCCGCTTCAGATAATCAGCCTAAGAAAATTCTCCCAAGAGGGAAAACTTATGAGCCTACCCAGGAAGAAACAAAGCTATCCAACAGAAAAACGAAAGTGGTAAACACACTAGACCCGGAAGCAAAGAAGGTTGAAACTCAAACAAAGGGAACCGAAGCAACTAATACAAATACCCCTCTAAACAAGACCAAGAGTAATAAGTCGGTCCAAACCAATACGTTGGAGAAGAAGTGTTCCGAAGTCACATCTAAAGAAGTAGACAAGGCTGGAGGAGCTTTCAGTTTCGAGAATGAAATAAATAAGATTAAGATACCAATTCCTCTAGTAGAGCTAGTAAAAAACCCAACTTATCGAAAGCCGATTACCAAAGTGATAGGCGTTTCAGAGCCAGAAAGCCAATCTGACATTTTGAACCTAGAAGATGATAAGCCCAACATCAACTTTGGTCCACATTTTGAAGGAGCCAAAGACACTGTTGCTCCCTTTTATATCACTTTGAATGTGTGCGATCAACTGCTACACAATTGCATGCTAGACTCTGGAGCCTCACATAACGTAATGCCTAAAATTATTATGGACAGATTGGGCCTCCAGATCACCAGACCTTATGGAGATCTTTACTCATTTGATTCTAGAAAGGTTAAGTGCATGGGAATGATAAAGGACTTAGTAGTCACCTGGCACAAGTCCCAGTTAAGAGCGTCTTGATGGATGTGGTCATTGTTGATATTCCCCCCAAGTACAACTCATTGTTGTCTAGGTCATTGGGAGCCAAGCTGGGGGGTTCTCTTCAATTGGATATGACATACGCCACCATTCCTGTGTTTGGTGGGAATTTTACTCGGTTGTACAGGGAGACGAGGTTAGCATATATGGTAAGCGACCCTCAAAATCCTAACAATTTCCCTATTTACATTGTAGATCAAGATTTAGGAAATAGTATCTTATCTTTTGATGACGGTTTAGATGGTTGCACAGACGAAAACGATATAGAGCATGAAGAGTCAGGTAACATGACCGGGGATATTTGTACCACCGGTACCTGGAAAATGTTTTTTGACGGTGCCTCATCATGCGAAGGGGCTGGTGCAGGAGTGTTTTTTGTGGCACCCAAAGGAAAGTTCATCGTCCCCTTTTCTTACAGACTGCAATGGGATATAGATTATACTAACAATGTGTGTGAATATGAATCTTTGGTTTTGGGATTAGAAGCTGCTAGGAGACTAAAAATAAAAAACCTAGAGGTGTACGGGGATGCAGAGTTGATAGTCAAACAAGTAAATCGACAATATCAGGCCAAGCATCCCCGGTTAAGATCATACATAAATTGTGCTTAGGATCTAATGGAAAACTTTTTCTCGTCTGTAAATTTCCACTTCATCCCATGCATAGAAAACTTATAGGCTGATGCATTAGCTAAAGCAGCTTCAACTTTCACTCCTCTCACAACCTTTAAATTGAAGTACCACATTGAGATAAGACACAGACCATCTGTATCGAATAATATCCAGCACTGGCAAGTTTTTGAGGATGATGAACAAATTAAAAAGTTTTTTGAAGCAATAGGTGATTTTTCCGAAACTCACGCAGATCAAGAAAATTAGAATGACAATATATGGATCATGCAAGAAGGGGAAAACCCTCAAAAATTCCAAGACAAAATCGCAAATCATCGCATGCTGGTCCTAAACCAGATTCTGAAAGGATTGATTCCTCTGGAAATACTTTTTGATCAAAACGACATACCTGTAAAATCCACCTTACAACCCCAACCAGAAGAAGTGGAGGACTGTGATATAGGTACCAAAGAAGAATCTAGGATGGTAAAAATATCTAAATTCCTCCCTCTCGAAATAAAAAGTAAGTATAAATACCTACTCAGACAGTATAAGGACGTTTTCGCCTGATCTTATGATGAGCTAAGGACATACGACACTTCCGTAATTGATCACAAGATACCTCTAAAGCCTGGGGTCAAACCATTTAGGCAAAAGCTTAGACAGATCAACCCCATTTTGTTACCTGCGATCGAAAAAGAAGTAAAGAAACTTTTAGACACGAAAATAATAGTACCTCTGAGATATTCAGACTGGGTAGCAAACCTGGTCCCGATCAGAAATAAGAATGGGGAAATTAGACTGTGTGTGGATTTCAGAAATCTAAATAAGTCGTCTCTTAAGGACAACTATCCGCTGCCCAAAATGGACCATGTGCTAGAAAAGGTAGTTGGAGCTAACCGAATGTCTATGATTGACGGTTTCTCTGGATATAATCAAATCGCCATGAATGAACAAGATAAAGAAAAAAATGCTTTCACTACACCATGGGGTACGTTCATGTATGATAAAATGCCTTTTGGTTTGATGAATGCAGAAGCCACGTTCCAATGCGCTATGGACATTGCTTTCATCGGTGAAAGGGATAAGTTCATAGTCATCTATCTTGACGATTTGACGGTTTTCTCTAAAACTGACAAAGAACACTTGATACATCTTAAACAAACATTCGAAAAATGTCGTAGGTTTGGTCTGTCTTTAAATCCAAAGAAATTACATTTCGCCATGCAGGAAGGTATGCTGAAAAAGGATAGCGAAGTAAAATGGACAACCAAGGCCAAAGCATCGTTCGCACACATTAAGAAGGTCATAAGCGAGGCACCTGTGTTGGCGAGCCCCGATTATCTAAAAGATTTTCTTATTTTCTCATTTGCCTCCAAACACACGATTTTTGCGGTGCTCCTACAAAAGAACGAAGAAGGTTTCGAACAAATGATCGCCTTTATCAGTAAGAGCCTTAGAGATGCAGAACTAAAGTATGATATAATAGAAAAACAAGCATACGCCATGGTAAAAGCATTAAAGGCATTCAAAACATGCGTACTACACTCCAAGATAATTGCATATGTGTCTACCAGTTCTATGAAAGATATTTTGGTACAACCAGACAGTGATGGAAAAAGAGGACTATGGCTTGCCAAAATCCAAGAATTTGATCTGGAAATCAAACCAACCAAATTGATAAAAGAACAAGGTCTGGCCAAACTTTTAGCTGAGTCGAATTTTAGAGCACTAGGTATCAATTACCTGTAGGAAGGCGACGAAGGCATATGTATAAGCGAGTTCGAGGAACAAACAGTCCCAAACAGGATCGAAGAAAAGTTCGTATCATCAGGCTGGTACAGAGACATAGTATCATATCTGCTGACTCTAAAATGCCCAAGTGAGCTATCACCATCAAAATCCAGGACTTTAAAGCTTCATGCGGTTAAATATTGTATCGCCAAAAATCAACTATATTGGAAAGGCCCACTCGGTTTTTTGTTAGTTTGCTTAATCGAATCGGAAACAAAGCGGTTTATAAATGAATTTCATGAAGGAGTGTGCGGGGCGCATCAAGCTTGGAGGGCTACAACTTACAAAATTCTGAGGGCTGGTTACTACAGGCCAAAACTTTTCTCAGACGTTAATGCCAAAGTTTGAGCCTGCAACCCTTGTCAACTATTTGCAGGTAAACAGAAGCTCTCGGCACTACCTTTAGTTCCAGTCAAAGATGAAGCCCCATTTCAGCAATGGGGTCTAGACTTCATAGGCGAGATTAATCCCCATTCTAGCACCCAACACAAGTGGATCTTAACTGCCACAGATTACTTTACTAAATGGGTGGAAGCCATTCCAACCAAAAGGGCAATAGACTCGGTGGTAATCGATTTCTTAGAAGACAACATTTTGTCTAGATTTGGTTGCCCCCGAAAGATAGTTACAGACAATGCCCAATCCTTCAAATCTATGGCTATGATCAGCTTCTGTCAAAAGTATAACATCGTGCTTGACCATTCCACAACGTACTACCCCCAAGGAAATGGACTGGCCGAGTCATCTAACAAGAGCCTGGTAAACATAATCAAGAAAGTATTGGATGAAAACAAAAGGTCTTGGCATGTGCATTTAAAATACGCTTTGTGGCAAAATCGCATAAGCACAAAAAGGTCTATCGACATTTCCCCTTTTCAGATGGTATATGGGACAAATGCGGTGTTGCCTATAAATCTAGTGCTCCCAGTAATGAAGTTATGGAAAGATCAGAATGAAGAACCCAATCATGTCACCAGGAGGATAAATCAGTTGATTGAGGTTCAATAGCATAGGGTCGAAGTAGATGAAAAGTTGCAGAAGTACCAAGATGATATGAAGGCATTATTCGACCACAGAGCAAGAGACAGAGACTTCCTCCCATGTGATTTAGTATTAAGGTGGGATGCAAGGAGGGAAGAAGCAGCGAAACATGGTAAATTTGACCACCTCTGGTATGGGCCATTTAGAGTCTCGGCTCTGGAAGGAAAAAATTATTTTCTACTGGAAAATATAGACGGTGAAATCCTCAACGCCCCTGTCAACGGCCGTTATCTGAAGCATTATATGACATAAATAGTCGCCAAAAAAAAAATGTGTATATTTTATATATAAGATTTTTACATACATATATATATATATATATTTCATTTATGCATTGCTTTCGATTTTCTTTTTCCTTTCATGAACTTTCGACACCTTTAAGAAATCCTTGATAACTTTCATATTTGCCTTTTTACAGGATTTCAGCTACAAACAAAATGAGCTGGAGAAGTAAACAGAAAGTCTTGTATCGGAAAATAAATTGGCTTTAGACAGGTGATAAAAAAGATTTTTGATTTTTGAAAGAAAAAGAAATGGTAAGGTAAAGGTGAGATTCCCTAAAAGACTTGTTTTGAAGGGATTTCAAAGAAAACTAAGATAACCTCATAGGATACAACAACACCGTCTGAACTAATAAATAAAAGAACATTTCCACGATTAAGCATTTACAAGAGAGCAATACGAAATAAACAAGTCATTCAAAGTAAAGCGCCCCCAAAAAAGATTTTCGAGAGTCAGCTTTTATTTCTTGACCTTTGTTTTTTAGTCCATAGATCTCTAACTGTCACCTTTTTCTGTTTTCGGGTTTACCTTTTGAAAAACCAACATCTTTCCAGTTTTGTGTACGTAGGGAGAAGAGATTACGTTCTAACCTCGAGAGCTTCAAAGCAAATTGTGAAAAGAAAGTTGGTCTTCACAACTCCTCAATTCCTTACTAAACAAAGTGATGCTTAAGTGGTCCTGACTTTTCTAGGTTTTTCAACAGTTTCAGAAGATTGAGGCTTGCTCAAATAGGAAATTCCAAAAATTTAACTTTTTCCCTCTCTCCCTGCGGACGAAGATGTTGTGAAAGTTGAGGAAAGGTTAGTACCAAGTAATCAAAGTAAGTTGACAGACCTATAATGCAAAATACTACATGGATATCAACCCTCATACAAACTGATTGCCCCCATTTCGCTCTCTAAAAAAGCAAATTATAAGACAGGTGGTGAAAGGAAATTCAAAAATGATTGCCCCCATCTAGTCCAAAGACGATGAAAGGAAATTAAAAAATGATTGCCCTCGTCTCAACATTAAATGCATAAATATATTCCGAAGTGGTGAAAGGAAATTTAGTAAAAGGGGCCAGATAACTTCACTGGAGTACTGAACAGGCTCACTGGCAGTGAAGCAATATCTGAGATATTTGTAAGGTTATTATACATTAATATCACTCTGCTCTGGTAACCAATTCTTTTCCAAAACCCGATCTCCATCCCAATTTCAGACAGGGCTTCCTGATTAAAAACATATAATTAGTTTCTTTTGATGCAAGCCGATAGCCACAAGATCTGTTGAGTCTCCTAGAACTGTTTTGATTGTTTTAATGCAAACCTGAATTCAGTAATGGGAAGGAGAAAGTCGTGAAAGGGACTACAACTAAGTTTAAAAAGTATCTGAGTTTGAAAATCTTTTCAAAGGTAAAAGACGAAGTCCGCTTTCCCTTTCGGTATCATGTTCTAAACATTTCCGCTAGATTAAAACCATTGACTCCATTTACCCAATATTGGCACGTGGTCTATTGTTCTTCCCGTCTTACAAGAAAACGGGATCCCTAGTTGGAGCCTATGTTGGAGCCGCCTTTGCTTTTAGCCCATTTTAAGTTTATATTTTAATGATTGAAGTCGAAAGCTGGTTTTCATTATTTTCCCTTATTGTTTCCCAAAATCTCGGAAGTCTCATCACGTAAGCAGTGTCGGTTATCGTACTCTCAAGACAAACTCTGTTTTTCGTTTAAACGACTTTCCCTTTTCTTACCTCAGGATTTCGCAGGTCGGGTGTTATAGATCACACAGTTCACAAGTCGCAAAGAACAAAACAGTGAAATAACTTTAAAAATGTTACTCAAGTTAGTAGCAAGATTAAAGATTTTTTAAACCACGATTAAGCATCATCGGGATTTCGTGTCTCGGCGTTTACTAACTCCAAAAGTCTGACCGTCATAACCCCGATATCCGAAGTTGCGAGACTCTCTTGTTTTGGTAACCCAGGTCAAGATCAAAGAAAAAGGTTTACTCAAGGTTGAGTTCTATCGGGGGTTCGCAACTCGACATGTTGTTCCCTCAAAAGCTTTGCTTTAGAAGCCCGAGTCGCGAAACCGCGATATGTTTTAAAGCAAAGTAATCGAGCACTTAACCCAATTTTATCATCTAATTAAACAGATCACTTCATCGCGATCTCGCGATTTTGCAACTCGGCATACGAGCCTCCCAGAAGCTATACCTTCAAAGTCCCGAGCCGCGAAGTCGTGATTTTTCTTTACACATGATTAATTATCACTCTTAATCCTGGTTACGTCTTTTATTAACTTAAAATTAATTATTGCAGTCTCAGGTTTTAGAGGCTGGAAGGGTTAGAGTAAAAAACCCCGATGAAGCGAATACCGAAAGATTAATTAACGTTACTAAAACCTGATTAATTAAGCTAAGTTGATTTTTTCCCGTGTTTCGATTCATGCACAGTCTATGAGGCAAGCTTAAATTTTCCTTGCGCAAACTTGCATTACGAGCTGTCAAAAATTTATGGCATTAATTGGAAACAGGGTGAATTGACAAGTAAGGATTGAGTTTTTATTGCTAAGTTTATTCTTAAGAATGATTTGACCGTTCTGTTGCAAAAAAGTACCAAGTTTGGAATGTTTAAATATATAGATCTATTGTTTTTTCTCGCAAATTCATTTCTATATTACGCACAGCAAAACTTCTCTCAGCGAACTAATTTCTGCATGTATACCTATTTTTATCGCAGAAGAGATAAAGCCGAATCCCCCGCCATGGCCCTGCGAAAAGCATCTAAAGCCAATGTTGAGGTTTCGAGACACGGTTCATACAATGTCTCTGATAATTCACCTTGAAGTATCAACTCTGTTAAGACCTGGTCATTTGTTTCGGAGGTCCTACAGTCTAAATTGGTAGCTTATTCGGATGATTCCAGCGACAATGAAAAAGATGACCTGACCACCAAATATAAGATCGTTGTCCAATCTGGAATGCATAAAGTAGCGGCCAGGCCACGACTGCTCCCTTACTACGATATGATTTGGTGGGCATTAGACCATGTGGATATACCAATCAGAACCATCATCAATGAGCAGAGGGTCACTATTGGAACTTTCAAACCCAAACAACTGCAGGCTATGTACAAGTTGTCGACCGTGTCAGAATTTACATACAATGTCGAATTCCTGGAGACTTTTAAACAGAAGGAATGTGTGCAGTACGACAAGACTATGTCCAGTTTAATCAAAGATTGGGTTTCACACCCTGCAAAGTTCAGGGCAGACAATAATGGCATATACTCAATATTTTCTCTAGAACCATAGTTCAAATATGTGGCTATGATGACCTGCAGATTATACGGGAGAGAGGACACCACACATTTTTTCCTTCAGTGGGTGCCTCTAATACATTCAGTCACCGAAGGCTCTTCCTTCAACTGGGCTAAAATGTTGTCTGATAACTTGACCAGTCGAGTTACAAAGTATCGAGCACAGAAGGAGAGCGGGAAGATGACTTCATTCTTTATGTCTGCATATATCATGGACGTCGTGTGTTTTCTGATGCCCTTTCCATTAATGAGCTGGAGTTGGACTCCATCAGAGGCCGAACCCATTCACGTCTACCACTCGAAATTGTGGGAAAACAAAGCGACATATTTTGTCTATGAAATTTTTAACTGGGTAATGGTGCCTCTGCATGTCACTATTTTCGGCCACCTGCCACCCATGATATCAGATAGTATAGTGATAAATCTGAGCAGTATAGCTGACTGGTATGTAGAAACATAATTCTCATATTTCAGATTTTTCAAGGCTTCTGTTCCTCCGCATGCATTACCATTATTCATACCCGACAAGCTGGCATGTCGTGAGGTTGCCAGGCAAACTGTAATCGGTGGCGTGAGTAAGGAGCTTAAGAGATATTCTAAGAAGGTATGGCCATCTGTTCCTATTCATTTAAATTCTTATTCTTTGTTATATTTTGGGCATGCTAAAGCTGAGGCAGCAGCTCTGGAAGACCTGGAATTGGTTCACCTTGAATTCAAGAAGCACGATTAGCAAAGGGTCGTAAGTAATCACCTGGCCAGTTGTGGACTTAAAAGGTTCAAACACAAAAATTCACCCTTGGATGACATTTTCCAAGGCGCAAGATCTTACGCCGAGGTTTTGGCTCGGATACAAGCCCTAGCACCCGAAGAGAGGGCAGATGTTTTGAAGTTCCAAGAACATCAACGGATTTGTCTTCCCCCAGCATTACGGGGTGAGAATGAAACAACAACAGAGGTGAAACAGAAAGAAGTCGAAGGCCCCAAAGAAGAGCACCAAGATGGAGAAGAGCAAACTGGAAATCCGAAAACATAAATAAAAACTCTCGATCCGCCGAAAAAGACTGCTCCAGTTGCCACCCCAGGCCAATCAGCTAAACAAATCGAAAATCCCATCACCTCCATTACTCCCTTACATTCAACTAAAGGGAGCATAGACGCAGGGTGGATTTTCAACGAAGAATTGAGACCTGTATGGATGGAAGAACTTCCCCCAAATGAGTTCTTTTTTGATAAGAAAAGAAAAGTTGTGGTAAAAAGGGAATTCTACCAAGAAGCAAAGTCAACGGCCAAAAAATTTAAGATACTGACCGATGGAAAAGATAAGAAGAAAGAGGAGTTTGCGACAGAAATAGCTGGAACATTAGGGGCATATGCTACAACAAACCAATTTTCAGTTGAGGTTTTAAAAAATCAATTGAAACAAAAAAATCGCCTCATCAAAACCTTGGAAACAAAACTAGCCACAGCGGAGGAAGCTGCCAAGGATCAGGCAAACACAGGAATGGAACAAGCGAGAATGGCCGATAAAAAGGAAATCGAGCTGCTCACAGCTAAGCTCGAACAAGCAGAGCTGGTAGCTCATACCAGTCAGATACAAGTAGGCTAGCAAAGAGACTTGATAGGGCAGCTACAGGCTAGAGTGGAAATCACAGAAAGTAAAGTTATAAATGTCGGGATATTCCAGTCCCAGGCGATGGAGATTCAGAACAGAGTTTCTGCAGCTCAGAAAAGTTTACTCGCCAAGGTAGAGATAATTCGG
Organism: Picea mariana; assembly: GCA_032191745.1. Taxonomy (NCBI): domain Eukaryota; kingdom Viridiplantae; phylum Streptophyta; class Pinopsida; order Pinales; family Pinaceae; genus Picea; species Picea mariana. Next base: position 48,419 of record JASDQU010883846.1, on the reverse strand, counting down.
GACAACTGCGTACTTGTTAATCAAGTATTAGAGAATTTATTTGTCAGAGAGAGAGAAGCTAGAGCATCTCGGGTCGCATATCAAGAAGCTGTAATAGCTACAAACAACAGGGAATCAGGAAGTACTCCCAGGTTTTCCATTTCGGAATAGACCAGAGGAAATATTTTGTTGAAAGAATGGGAGCACAGTATATCAGAAGGTAAACTGCAAGCCAAGAAGGTAATGAAATCTTTGGAAGAGGCTTTTGGTTCTATAGATGGTAATCTGTTAGGTATCGATAGCAAGGGAACTGCTGAGACATTGAGTCAAATCAATATAGTGAAACTCTTGCTTGATGTAAATGAGAAAGAAGAAAGAGATTCGGTCGAAGTCTCGCAAATAAATCTGGCAGACATAATCCAAATAGATAAATGGATGATTAAGCCAAGTGTGCAATTATGCGCTATCGACACCCTAGACCGACAGATGGAAGAAAGGTTGCCACGATTAGTCAAATATTGTTACATTTTTTAGGCCAATTGTCAAGCTGAACCTTCTACGTTGGTATATTGGCTAGTGGAGAAATGTGTCATTTATACCGAGCAGGTGAAAGGACAGACTTCTAGCACCAAATGAAGACAGAAATGAAGAAATGGAACGATCGGTCTCCCTCTGGTTGTAACTGAAAATCTTGCAGCGATTGAGATTCCATCGGATGTAAAACTGTATAAATATATAATTGAAAGAAAGAAACAAGGCTGAACCTTTTTGGGTCGATTGTAATAGAGATTTCTCTCCCTTGAGAGTTAATATAAAG
>JASDQU010883845.1:33407-43798 GCA_032191745.1 Picea mariana | reverse complement strand
GTCACTTCCTCCAAGTTGTTGTTGTCATATACAAAGGTATCATAAGGGATCTTATTGGATTTAATAATCATGACCTTAGTCTTATCAGTATTAACAATCATATCCATATTGGAGGAAAAATCCTGGAGGATTCTTAGTTGGTTTTCAAGATCACGGGGACTCCTTGCCATAAGAACGATATCATCGATATAAAGAAGAAGATTGATGACTATACCAGTGAGAGTAGGGCCGACACAACCTGCTTTTTCCAAGTATTCTTGTAACTTATCAATGTATATGCCAAAATCGTTCATATGTTTATTAATTAATACATTTGTACTTTTGTACATTTATGTAATATTACATTAATGTATTTATATATTATTAATGTATTTCTTTATTATTAATTTATTAATGAATTAATAGGTTATATTATTTCTTTGTTTTTACTTTCTTATTGAAATATCTTAATGTATAAATTAATTAATACAATATATTATTAAAGTATTTATTAATTACCATGTTACACTAATACATTACATTATACATTAATATATTGATACTTAATTTATAAGTTACATTAAGGTATTAATTAATTAATATATTATTATTTTTATACATTTATGTATTTATATATTATAAATATATTTTTGCATTATTATTATTTATTTTTATTAATTAATTAATAAGTTGTATTATTTATTTGTTTTTATTTTGTTAATATTAATATAAAATATTATTAAGGTATTTGTTTATTAACATATTACATTATTACATTACATTAATAATATAATATATATATTTTATTTTATTTAATAAAAAAATAATATATTTATTAACAAATATATTAATGTTTTTTTACATTTATGTAATATTACATTAATACATTTATATATTATTAATGTATTTTTATATTATTATTAATGTATTAATACATTAGCAATGTATCAAACATGTTTTACTTAATTAATTAATATGTTATATTATTCCCTTGTGTTTAGTTTAGTATTATTTTGTTATTATTACATGTAACACTTTATTATTATTATTTACTTTTTTATTTTACTATGGTCTGTATTACTTTAGTTTTGATTAAATAATATTTAATTTATTATCATTTATTAATTATTAATTCATAATTTATTTATTATCAATTATCAATTATCAATTAATATTTATTTATTATTAATTATTTATTAATAATTTAGTAATTAATAATTAATAATTAATTAATTACTAAATAATTACTAATTATTAATTAATATTTAATTATTACATTTAAAATATATTAATTTATTAATAGCCGTGCCCCACTCATGTTGGTTGTAACTAACAACAACCACATTTAAGTAAAAGTGGTTGATATATGGTCGATTACTCCATTAATTTAAAATGATGGAAAATGAGGCCGGTATGTCAACCACTTTTACTTAAGTGTGGTTGTTGCTAGTATTTATATTTATCAAAACTTCTTGTGATATTATCTATACAATATTCAATATTGATTTTAAAATAAAAATATTATAAATTTTAAAATAAAAATATTATAAATTTTAAAATAAAAATATTTAAATTTAAAATTCCACAATTAATATCTAAACATAATTCATTTTTTTTTCTAAATTTGTAAGCATATCGTTTGATAAATTAACCTAATAATTCAAAAAAAAAAAAATTCACACGAAAAAAACAGTTTCACTGTTAAAATGAAACTTTCAATTTACAATAGTCGTTTCTTCCATGAATGGAATAGACATTCTTCTTCTACATCTTTTACCTGTGTTATCTTAAGGTCACTTTATTTGACTAGCACACTTTATAACCCAATACCATTTATGGTTAATGTCACCTTATAGAATATGTAGTTCCCTAGATCTAACAATAGTTCCATTGACGTGCTCTTCGAAAAATAGTCACCCTAGAATATCATTGAGGGATTTCTTGGATAAGTTGTCCGCAATTTTATTAAACTATCTGTGGATGTGCATGAAGTTTATGGTTTAAAAACCTTTCTTTAGTGTGCTGATCTTTTCCTTCCAATGGCTGAGATAGTTAAGGTCTAGATTGGCTTTGTCACTTATCCAATCAATTGTGACCTTTGAATCGCCTGCCACCATTAATTTTTTAATGGAGAAGTGTGTGGCAAGTAGAAGGATTCCCCATAATCCCATCATCTCATCTTTCATATTGTTTCTTGTTCCTCCAACAAAATGTGCTTGGATGTTGTGTCCAGGTGTGATTTTTAAGTAAATACCTATGCCACACTTATTTTCTATTGTTGCACCATCAAAGAAGCCAATTGGGTTGTCATTGAAGTAGACTGGGTTTAGTAGTACTTTTTTTTTGTCTGCTTCCTCTTTATATGGATGTTCTTTAATGGAGAGGAGAATTTTCTTGTATATCCCAGGAACATTCTTGGTCCAATTTTCAAACAGGATTTTATTTCTGTATTTTCAAATCTCCCACATAATCAGAAAAGGAATGTGTCCTAAGTTTGGTAGTTTGAGGAACCAATATTTTAAATTTTCTTCAATGGTGGCCCTCTTCCAATCACTGTCAATCCCCAAAGAAGTGAGGATATTGTCCCAGATAAATTGTGTGGTCTAGCAATCCACAAAAAGGTGTGGCAGACTCTTCTGCTTTTAAACACAAGGCACAGACTGAAGGGTCGATTCCACCTCTTTTTTTAGAGTTGATACCTATGAGTATGCGATCCTCTATGCAAAGCCACATGAAACAAATTAATTTGACCGTTACATTCACCATCCAAATCAATTTATGCCACCACTTTTCTACAACAATTTTATTTGTGTAAAGTATGCACTGATATGCTAAGTTGGTTGTGACCTTACCAGTTGAACGGTTCCAAGACCATGAGAGTTTGCCCTTTGCATTGCTCAATTGGATGCCACTATTTATGAGATTTTGAGTGAACACTTCCCATTCCATGTTGTGTGCAATACATAATCCCAGTTGTCTAGCGTCCATCCATTGTTGGTGCACTTCAGTTGAGTCGCTCATGGTGGCTTGGGATAACAAATCAATGGATTGACTATTTAATTTTTGAAGGAGTGAATTGGAGAGCTGATAGTAATCCAAGAAACTGATGAATGGGTTGCGCCCAAGTATAATACGCTTCCCTATTCCAATTTCCCATGCCAGCTAGCATTTGATAAATGACAATGAAAGAATTAGATTCTTCCAAATGATAGAAGAATTCTGGGTGGAGTGGGTGTCCTTACACAGCCAGGAGATGATATCTAATCCTTTTAGATATTTCTTCATGAGAACTCTGTTCCATAGATTAATTTCAAAAAGACCTCTCCAATAGGATTTGGCTGCAAGAGAGAGAACAAACCATGTCAGGTGTTTAATGCCCCATCCTCCATGCTCTTTTGGTTTTGCTAGACTTTGCCATTTTGTAAGGTGAAACCTAGTGGCTTTTTTGCCCCCTTTCCAGATAAATCTACTTATCAAATGTTGAATACGTTGGAGAACAGAAATCAGAGCTTTTGCTAGGCTAAGCCAATAAACTGGAATGCTTTGTAAGACTGGAGTTTCCAAAGTGAGTTTGCTTCCCAAGGAGAGCCATCGATAAGTCCAATTCCCAGTCTTATTTTCAATATTCTTGATAAGTCACGACCAATCACTAACTCTGTAACTATTTGGTTTCAGGGAGAAGCCAAGGTACTTTAACCCTTGATCAAGGTTGTCAAAATGAATTTTAAATTCTGAAAAGGGTAGATCCTTAGATTTGGTTCAATATTCTATGCAATGAAAACAGATTTGTGATGGTTGAGAGACAGTCCTGTAGCCTCATAGAAATTGGAAAGGATTACTTTGAGAGTTTTCCAATAATCAATGTTCCTGGAGCCTAGGATGAGGACATCATCAAAAAACAGTAAGTGAGAGATAAAGATGCTGGTAGTGACTTTGAGTCCTTTAAAGGTTCCCATTTCCACTGCTTGGGTCATCATTATGCTGAGTGCTTCAATTACAAGTAAGAAAATCAAGGGTGACAAAGGGAAACCTTGTCGGAGACCCCGGTGATAGTGAAAGAAGTTTGTGGGAATTCCATTCACTAGGATTGCCATGTTGACTGATGTAATGTAGCCCATAATCCAATTAATGACAAGCCTGTCAAGTCCAATCTGGTCCAGCAACAAATGTAGGAATTTCCAACTTACACTGTCATAAGCTCTTTTTAAATCAAGTTTTAGGATGATCGAGTTCAGTTTTTTCAACTTGGCCCTATGGAGACATTCTTGAGTGATTCCCACTGCATAAAAAATCAGTTTGTCCTTCAGGAAGCTGAATTGTTCAGTGGAGATACACTTGGCTAGAGTATCTTTAATACGAGAGGCGATAACCTTGGAAATGACTTTGTACGAGAAATTGCATAAAGCAATGGGTTTGAAGTCATTGAAATTGACTGGATTATTGATTTTAGGAATTAGAGTGAAGAACGTTGCATTTAGTGCTCCAGGTATAATTCATGTGAGACGTGATTCTTCTACAGCTCTAAGAAAATCCATACCCATGATCTCAAAGACGTGCTGAAAAAGTTCCTGAGTCCATCCATCTAGACCATGACTTTTGTCTTTGGGCATAATTTCAATAGTGTCTTTTAGCTCAGAGAGTGTGATAGGTTTACCTATATTCAAATTGTTGGACTCCTTGAAGAAGCAAGGGACCATCTGTAGTAAATCAAATTGTACATCAATGTTTTTAGACTCAATGGCTTTGCATTGTGTTCTAAAATGATTAAATGCCAGCAAGTGTAACTCTGAATTGGTTGAGACCGAGTTTCCTTCAGCATCATTCAGGTCCTAGATAGCATTGTAGCTGCGTCTCTGAGTTGCAAATTTGTGGAAAAAACTAGTATTCTTATCTCCTTTTTCTATCCAAGTTGCCTGTCACCGAAGTATCCAAGTGGCTTCTTCATGAGATAAAATCTCATTCTTCTTTCGTGTTAAATCCTGAAGAGTGTTTAAATCATTTGCATCAAAGATATGTGACAGATTGTTGTCGAAGAGTGCTACAATTTGTTCTTCTACGTGCACTAGATTAGCCTTCATTACCTGCTTCTTTTTAAGTTTCCATTTAATAACAGCCCGCTTCAGATGTTTAAGCTTTTTGCATAGAAGAAGGATAGCCGAAGAGTTCGCCCGCTCTTGTAAATCCGCCCAAGTTTTATGGAAAAGAGAAATAAAACTAGGGTCTTCAATCCAAGTATAGTTAAACTTGAATGGTGTCGTTGAAGGCCGTGGGGGACCTTCAATTTGTAGACAAATTGGTTGGTGGTCAGAAATCGTTGAAAGTTCTACCCAAGATCTGAAATGGTGATGGCCGCCTATTAGCTTGGAAGCTAAAAGGAACCTATAAAGTCTTTTGGAGATACCATTAGACCTTGATCTGCTATTTCACCAAGTGGGAGTGAGGACTGATTGTTGGAGATCAATAAGCCCTGATCTATGAAGGATAGAGTAAAAAAGGTTGGCCTTTGGGTCAGTCCTTGCAGAAGCACCCCACACTTCATTAGCGGAAATGGTAAAGTTGAGATCATCTCCTAAAATAAGGTTGTCCTCATGTAGGAGTCCTAAGTCAAATAGAGTTTTCCATAAGGGCTCACGATCACTATAGGGAGCACAACAATTTAGGAGTTTGAAAGAGGATTTTGAGAATTTAAACTTACCTTCTATGAAGATCCCTGTCGAAGTACCAAAAGGTTGAAAATATGCAACATCGGGATTCCAACTAGTGAGCAAGCCTCCAGAGTAGCCTAGAGAGTCTAAGGTAATAATAGAACAGTGTGGTAAGCAATGTAAGAAGATTTATTTCTCCTTATCACTATGAACCAGGGTTTCTTGAAGAAAGACTATGTCTGGCTTGATCTTAGAAAATAATCTTTTGAGGGAAGCTAGCTTAGTGGGTCTTCCAAACCCACAGATATTAAGAGATAAAAGGATCATTAAGAGACAAATTTGGACAACATGGGTGATGTAAGTGTCGTAGGTGAAGGAAAAATGGGTTCAAGAATAGTGGGATCAGTTCTTAAAGGGGGAGTCTCTGAAGTAGTGAAGCGAGCAAGCCCACCCTCTACTGAGCTTGGGGGATTTTTGTGGGGTCTGGAGCGGTTTTTCCTGATAGTGACATTGGATTGATAAGGGGGAAGTAAGGGGAGAGAATGTGTGACCATGAGGGGGATGAGGGAGAGTGGAATGAGTGAGAGGGTGGAGGAAGTAGATGTATCGACAGAGGGTTCAGGTGGAAAAAGGGTAGGAGCAGATAGAGGAAGGGGTTGAGTGGGTGAGGCAGCCGAGAGGGGGAATTGAAAGGAAGGGGTGGAGGGTTCAGTTGAGTGGCCAAAATCAAGGTGGGGAGTAGGAAGAGTATCTACTTTAGGTGGATTCTATGTGGGTCATGTCAGTGTGGCTTTGGATACAATATTTTTAGGGGGAGTAGGGAGGGAAGGGGAGGAGTCAAATTTATCCATGAGCAAATGCCAAAAGTATTCAAAAAATTCTAGAACCCAAGCTTCATTTTCTTTTAAGTGCAAGAGATCATCTACATAGAGTTTTAAAAATAAGGTTGGGAAGAGGTCCCGCATCTTACCAAGGAAGGAACCCTGTTCCAAGGATAGAGGTGGAACTAGTTCAGATAGACTCAAAGAGGAACTAGGTGGAGGGGTTTTGGAAGTAGAATAGTTGCATCTCAAGTGCCCCGACTGCTAGCAAAGATGACATATAAAGGGTTCCCGCCAATAATCAATAGCATGTCTGAAGGAGTGTTCACCCACTCTGATCTCAATGGAGTCCGGAAGGTTGAGTTCAAGGAAAAATTTGGCTAAGACCCATGCTGCCCTTTTATTTGACCAGTTGAGAGAGAAAAGGTAAAAATGGATGAACTTCCCTACAGTGTTAACTATCATCTCCATTATAGGTAATGTCCACAGTTCGACCAGAAAATCTGGCAGAATCATCCATACCACCTTTTGTTGAAGGTACTTTTGAAGGGGTGGAAACTTGGTGTCCAATGCTTGAGCATGAGAACTCCTCTGTCTAAAATCCAGGGCGAAAAAAGGATTAGCTAAAGATATGCTTCAGACATGAAGTGGAATATGAACCAGTGATTAGAGAGGTTCTTGATCCTTGGACAGTAATCAAGGATTGGTTTCCAGCAATCTTGGTTTCCAGTAATCCCCAAAATAATATCTAATATCTTGCACTGCGGAAGCCCCTATATACTTAAATAATAAGAGTCAAGGGAGCTCTAACTAAGTAGTTCATAAGGCACAATACTTTCTAAGGTTTTGCAAATGGGGTAGCAAGCTAAGTGGGCTTGATTGTGGGGAAAACTCCACAGTTAAGCGCGCTTGAGCCAAAGGTGTCTTGGGTTGGGTGACCACCTGGGAAGTCCTGGTTACCGGGTGCAAGCCCCGGAAGTGATGATTGATGCTATGCGATTCATTTTGTTGGCTTCAATCCCATTTCTTCACCCCTGTGAGCATCACCCGATGCAATGAGTGCTAAGTGTACTATTAAAAATCATGAGAATTATTGGTCAGTTGAGACTAATACTCATGAATATGGGTCATAGATTAATGACTTACACTATGCAGTTAATCCCAAAAATAATATCTAAAATCTTGAACCCACTGAGCAAGGCATGCATTCTACATCTTCAGATAGTAAAACATCCCAACAAGTGATCTCTTGGAAAGGCTAGCGATCATGTCCTTTGCGAGTTCCTTCTCGAGAGTACAAACTGGGAGAGGTTGTCTCACCTTCTAGGTCTTAATATTTCGATTAGAGTGACCCAGGGCCCAAGAAAATCTGTTGTGAACAGCTCCAGTGTGTGGGGATGGAGGTCATGAGAGGCAGGGGGAGGTAGAACTAGTAGGAAAACCAAGCTTAGGGAGAGGGGAGTGTGAGGGAGGGATTAGGTGAGGAATTTCAGAGGGGGAGCTAGGTAGGGTTGTGGAGGGGGGTGACAGGAGAAGAATACCTGGAGCAACAACAAAGGCAGGATTTTCAACACTATGGTGGTGAGGATCCTGAAGAGGTGTAGGAGAAGGGGAGGGAGGGTTAGTCGAGGGGTGCTGGATGAAATAATAGAGGAGTTTATATGTCTTGTCACTTTGGAACAGATTATCTTGGCCCCAAATGTCATCTTCCTCTACCCAAGATAGATCTATCTTATTAGCCATGGAGAGGGTAAAAGGACAGGGAGGGTCCCTGAAGACAGAGTGAAGCAGATCTGTAAGAGAGCAGGGGTGGGGGTGAAGGGGTTCGTGCTCAATGGAGAACTCAAGTGCATGAAGGTGAGGGACGGGTAGGGGTTAAGGTGGGGATGCATCGTATATTCTCTGCAATAACTAAATCAACTGCCCAACTGGCCATCAGTATCCATCGACACTACTGGAGATGATGAGGTGTAAAGGGAAGACAAAGCGGATCCTATTGTCGCATCCTACAATACCCAGTTCTAGTAATGGGATAATTGTCACCTAGTGACAGTGATCCCAGTCTGCAGAAACCCTAGAGCGCATGATCTCTCTCCAAAATTTATACTCATTTTTACAAAGTCTAACCTAAGGCGCTACAATCATTTCAATATTTTGAAGGTAAAAGAGAAAGTATTATGATAAATTAACCTAATAAGAATATAATTGGGTACAACATAAATAAATCAAATTATAATTTTAAATTTTACAAAAGAATATTAAATGGATATAACATAGATAAATGAAAGTATAATTTTAAATTTTATAAAAGAGTATGAATTGGATACGATATAGATAAATCAAAGTATAATTTAAAATTTTACAAAAGAATATTAAAGTCATATAACTAATGGATGAGGATATGAAGTGTATAAGAAGTAATTGTCATGATTTATCATAGATAGATAGTGATAAGTGTTATAAGTTTTACATTTCTCATTGTCCTGTGCCATAATGCTAAGACATTATAAAAATTGTTATATCAATGTTTATAGAATATTATGTATATTGTCACGACCCCACAGGACGTTCGAACTGATCTTGCGATTGTTTGTGTTTTCAAGGCATGAGACACTGCGACAGTTCCTACTTGGTTGCTTGGCATACCAAGAATATTTTTTCCATACTACGCCTCTTCACCTAAAGCATACTCATACTCTATTCTAGGCTACCAGCAAGTCACACTCCTATTCTAGTGCAACTCTTTCTTACTTAGACAGTTGTTAACACAGTTTAACACTTAGTATTAATAAAGAATGCATCCATGAACAAGAGAAAAATTACGGAACACAAACGAAGAAAAACATAGAAATAGTTCGAGAGGCACAAACCATGCCTGACACTTGACTAAGTCTTTGTTATTGTGAAACAGTTACAAGTGAGCACTACTGGCTCGGTTTACAATAGTTCAGGGTCAAAGAAATCGCCTCACCTCACCAAGATACTCAATAATAGATTTTTCACCAAAAGACTATTTGTCGCAACCATCTTCGCAAGTCCCCACAATGCACCTCATACGTGCCCACAACTGCAGAATTTTTATCGTTTCATTTCTGCAAACTTTCACCAAAATAACATAGATTTCGGTTCTACCTCACACATGCCTCCACAGACCTGCGTTTTCAGACTTCCCCAAAACCTTCAAAAACATCCAACTCTTGGCTACTTGTCTTCCAACTTGGCAATTCTATTTCAGTTCATTATCATAAACTTGCCTCAGAATTTCTCTCCAAATCTCATGCCAAAAATTCTCTATGCCTCCTCTTAGTTGTACACCCTTGATCTTATAGGAGCTCCAAGGGTCACTTGTGTGAAATGATGCATCTCTTGGGGGTGTCACATCCCTTTGCGAACCCACACACTAGTAAATTTGGTTCATATTCCAACAACCCTTTCGACTTATTGTCGATGTGATGTTGTCAGGATCACGACAAACATTGGTCCCTCCAAACTTCATTTCCAGTACCGTCTCAATTCTCACGAATTTTATTGTATCTCACTTCTGATGTATATAATGGACACATGTTGTCGAAGCCTCATTTTTATTGTGACAAAAAAGGCGATTGTACTACAACGGAAAATGTTGACGCAATAAAGATGATCCGATATCATTTTAGATCTTAAACGAAGACAGAAGAAGTCATCATAATACAGACGCATGAAAATATGCATCGAAGAATTTTCCATAGCAGCGACAGTTTCTACCATTAGAGAAGCATCAACAGTCAGACGAATGCCATAGAAGAAGGCATCGTAATACAGATGCCTTAGCATCGATGAATCTACCATAGTGGTGATGGTTTCTACCATTGGAGAAGCATCGATAGTCAGATGAATGTAACGAAAGAAGGTGTCGTAATACAGACACCTTAGCATCAACGAATTTTCCATAGTTGTGACAGTTTCT
>JASDQU010883845.1:18777-32167 GCA_032191745.1 Picea mariana | reverse complement strand
ATTCAATAATTAAAACAATTTAAGAGATAAAAAATCCTCCTAAAAGGATCTGTACCAGGGAATGTGATTTTTAAAATTCCCCATCCTTTTCAACATGCAACACTCAAGTTTGGTATATTGTCTTCCACTTCAATTTACTTCAACATTTTGGCCTTAGCAAAGTGTTAGAATTAAAAAGATGTGCTTGTTTTTCCATAGACAATATAGAAATATTGTCACCCAACCATATGCAAAAAGGCCACCCCCGAGAACCTTAACCTTGACAAACAAAATAATTTTGGTAGAAAACCAATAGAAAACCAAGGCTAGTGCACCTTTCTCCAAAGGTAGAGAACCAAGAAATAATAGCCAAAACCAAGCAGAAAATCCAAACCATAACCAAGAGAAAGTCCCAGTTGCATCAACTTCAGCTGCACTCCCTCTCCAAACTTGTGCACCCCTAGTCTTATCCAATTGTGAGAGTGAGTGAGTGCAAGTGACCTCTAGTGCCCTATATTTATACTTTTTTATCTCACTTGATTGGGCTTACTTCTCTTTATGGAGGCTAATAAATCAATATTAAATGTTCTCTTGATCCAACTTGTCTTTGATCTAGGTGGATATTGGTGGCCACCCACCTATTCCAACTGGCTCCTCTTGACAATTTTTAGTTCAAAATGTTATTCTTTACTTCTTTGTGATTGTGGATTCTACACTTCTAGGGCTGAATGAATCCCTTATTTGTGGATTCTACATTTTCTAGGTGGATACTGGTGGACTCCCACCTAATCCAACAGGCTTATTTTGGAATTTTTCATGTCAACACATCTTTTTGTACTTCTAGGGCCATTTTGGGGCCCTAAACAAAATTTATTGGATTGCCAGAAATAGATTATAGACGAAGTCATAGTTTGATGTAATAATGTTTATTTCTTGAGAAGACCTTTTGAACGGGCTATCACACGCCTAAAACGGAGGTCGTATGCAAAAGTTACGACCCCAGGAAGTTGAGGTACCAACTTACCCATCGGGGCCCACATAACTTTTGGTGTTTCATCTCCTAGGGTTAGGTTTTTGGATGTCTAGGGTTTTTAAATTCATGAGTAATGTTAAAAGGTCCTATGGAGCCTCATTGTAATTATTTTTCGCATAAGGATGGACGTAGCAAGCCACATATCTTCTCATAGATAACTACCACCATTCGAGCAAGTTGTTTCCAGTTCTGTAGTTTTACAGTTTCAACCTGTTTCATTTATTCAATAGAAGTTATTGTTCACTGGATATATGTTGTTGTTCTATGTATATCTGTTTTATTGTATTCAATATGTTATTCCTTTAGTTCCTCTCATAAATCCAGATCAGTGGTATCAAAGCGGTCTTATCTTCATTTATTTTTCTTCGTGCATGTCCCCAACAAGATCTGGGTACAAGAAGTTGGGACTCGAACCAGTCGAGCCTTTGGAATATCAGCCACGTTGAGCCTGACAATAGCCCATGGGGGACGAGAAGAAATATGATAGAGCAGGAGATCCTTTTAAAATGTTGCTTGAGAAATTCCTTACACGACAAAGGAACGAAATGATGGACAACTTTGGACAAATCCTTCGACGACTTCCCACGGGAGACATATATTCATCAAGCGGCCATGCAACCCCCTTTAAGGTACAAGTAAATTTTTATAATCCATTATTTGAAGGATTGATAGATGTAGATGTTATATATAAATGGTTGAATCTGTTCAAAGGGTATTTTTCGTTCCACAATTTTTCCGACAGGAAAAATATTACTTTTGCACTCCTTAAGGTCGTCTCCCATTTTAAGGATTGGTGGGATACTTACTCTAAGAAAAGGGCCATAGAGGAATCTTCAATATTTGCAATCGCCCCCACATGGGATTCCTTCGGGGATTTCATTAAAGAAAAATACCACCTTGTTGGAAGCTACAAGGACTAGTACACAAGATGGACCATGTTGTGTTAGGAAAGGGACCAAACAATACCAGATTTCACCAATATTTTCCATACCCTGTGCACCAAATTAGGTATCAAAGACTCTGAACGACATCTGGTACTCAAATATTTTGGCTGTCTACATAGATACATTCAAATAGAAATGGAGTTTATGGGAATCACATCATTAGGTGTGTCTTAGATATATGTTGTCAAGATCGAGAAAAAATTTAAGCAGAAGAGGAAAGAGTTTGGATCTGCAAACTACTCACAGCTGAAGTAGGGAAAAGGCAATTGCAAATCACAAAACAAGGGAAAAAAAAAATACGGCCACTCTCAGGACAACAAGTCCAAGCCGCATGTAACACACCCAACCCCTAAATAGTGTTTCTAGGGGAGGGGCATCGAAATTTCATTTTCCCTGGTTCATTTTCGGTCCCTTAATTAAACTAAAACCATCAAAAAGGACTTCTCGAAACTTACATCTCTTATTGTGCACTTGAACCACCTAGAAAGGTATTCCTTGTGACCTCAAGTTGAAAACTGGGAGTTAAAAGCCTACGTTAGTACGTTTCGGCACTTCGTAAGTTTCTGGTCTTCGGAAGTTCCAAGGGTGTTTTCAAATTTCTCTGATTGTCGAACAATGAAGGATATCGATGGTCTATGTTCTCCACTGAGATCCTATGGTTAAGGAGGGGGGGCTTCGACGATTTACGCGTGATACACATTTTTCCAAATCGTCAAAGTCCTAAAATATCACGTGTACTCATCCCTTCAACGATCGGGGATGTACATCAATCATTCCTATGTTGTACCTCACCCTAAATATTTAGAACTATGAAGTTATCTAAACCCCCTGTGTCCCGAATACATCACCAACCATGTATGCTAGGCAGGCACAACCAAAGATTGACATGTGACGAGGGTCAAAGAGTGACATGTGTCCTTGATAGAGGGTGATACATGTCATAATCTAACATGCACAATGGGTATGTGAATCCTCCAAAAATGGGTGACACATAGCATGTGCATTGCGGGTCCACATCACCTCAGATGACATCATCGATTCATGTCATCTTAGACCGATAACTTCCTAGCCCTTTGATCTAATGGTCAATAGGATTCCATGTAGATCCTTAGATCTATGACTCTTTTTACTTCATGGCTTTGGATTTAGAGCTTACTAAACCCTCTCGATGCAAATTCCCCGAAGAACTAAGTCTTCGGACTATAGGATCATGTGCCATGTGTCCTTTTCGACCAACGGTCGAGATCCACTTTGACACATGCGACTTTAGTGAGTTCATACTTCATAAAATCTTGGTTGGTTTCCTCCAGAGTATGGAATCTCTGGAATATGAGATCGCTTGACACATACCCCCTCATCTGAAGGTCCTATTTCAATGGTCAACACTTGACGAGGAAAAAGTAGGGGCCACGTGTTGCCCCACAACATGTTCCTGGTTAGTCAGGGTGGTTAAAGGTGGGTCCCTTAGATCGAAGGTTCATAAGGATCTCGAAGAATCTAAGGATCAACGATCCACGTTCGACACTCAGGAGTTCAGTGAGTGTGTCTCCTAACTTTCCCTCCAGACCACATCAGATCTGTCACCATGTGTACCTAGCTCCTACGACCAAGATTTACTCTATCTTTCCAACCTCTAGGGAAAACTCATGGGTTTCTAAGTCATCGAATATCCAGAGTCCCGGATGACCATGGATCTGTGGACATGTGTCCCTCTATTTCAACAGTCCATATTTACTCTGTGACTCCAGTGTTCGAGAGTATCGACGTTAGACCTTTCCAAATCTCCCGAAGTAAGACTTCGTCACAACACTTAATGCCTCCCCTCCTATGCTTAATCTAACAGCTGAGAGAGATCCATATTGGATCCCAAGATCAATGGTCCTTGTCGATTCGTGACTTCGACCTTCGACTACTTTCAAGGATTGTGGAGTCACAGTTCCTGAAGTCCCAAAGCCAAAAGAGATAATTCATTTCGGACTAGTGCATGGTTCCTAGGCCCTGGTTACATGGGTCCTTTGGGAAAAATTAGGGGCTAAGAGAAAATCCATTTTGGTAGTAAAGGGGTTCAGGACATGGGCATGAGCCCTCAGTTAGATGGGTTAATAGTCTAATGGAAAAACATCCTTCTCCCACAAAATTTAGACTTAACATTCCTGCTAAGGTAAACTTTAGAGTGTTTGCAGGACTTAGACATTTTAGTCGATCCTACCCTGACTCTCCTACAGACTCACATCCCATGACTCTCTAACAAATGTACCGAGATAAGTCCAAGATCACATAGATATAATAGTTTACAAGAATCAAAGAGCATTTCTAATAACTGTTCAAATACTGAGATACTGAATCATAAACACAGACATTTCATCCTCACATTCAATATAATACACAGAGTATGAAAATACTTATCAGAATTGGAAAATGTGAAGCAACTACTAAAAGGGGTGTCTGTTTCCTCCCAACCATAGGCATAGTCAGTCCTAATGGATTTACCAATGGCCACCCCTGAGATAGACCATGATTCTCTAAGAGAGATTCTTTCTCTTTGCTCCATAATAGTCAGGGATGAAGGTTACTCTCCTTCTCCCACAAGAACTTGGCAACTAGTTTTCTTTGCTCCAAGAAAGGAGGTTTGTGTGAGTACTTCCTCAGTCACTCATTATCCTTGTTTATCATATTGCAGAGAAACCCTGCCCCAATATTCTTACAACCAAAATAAGATTTATCCTCATCTTTTCTTTCAACTTCCTAATCAAAGTCTGTTCACTACTCTTCCCTGGAGAGCATTTTTCTCTACTCTCCTCTCTTGTAGATCTATCTTTGTCCCCTAATTACCTCATTTATTTCTTTCCTTGGCAAGGTTTCATGGTTTTGAATCCCCACTCATGGTCATGCCTGGAAGCCTTACATATGGGTACCCTTCCCTATCTCCTCATTAACTCTTGAGGATGGCCTTCCAACTACCAACCTCACTGGTAATTCATTTCTGGGTTAGAGGATTGTTGAGAAATTAAACCCAGTAGATACTAGTCTGGTGAGGGTCATCTCAACCATACTTGGTTTCCATTCACTATCTCTCTTATAACATCCATGTTCTATATCCTTTGGGGTAGGACAATCCATGATGTATTTAATCTTGTCAGGTTCAACTGCCACTCCTTCCTCAAAAATAACATGGCCCAAGTAGTGGACTTGTTTCTGGAAAAATTCACACTTAGTGAACTTAGAATAGAGCTTATGCTCTCTTAGCACTTGGAGCACTAGCTTGAGATGTTCTTCATGCTTATCCCTATTATTGGACTAGATTAGGATATCATCAATGAAAATCAATACAAACCTATCCAATAAATTTCTAAATATGTTATTGATTAAGCAAATAAAAGTGGTTGGTGCATTGATAAGCCCAAATGGCACCGCCACAAATTCATAGTGACCATATCTCATCCTAAAGGTTGTCTAGTGGATATATTCATCTTTAATTCGGACCTGATGGTATCCATACCTCAATTCAATCTTGGAGAAGGTGGTAGGACCCCTTAATTGGTCAAACAAGTCATCAATCCTTGGGAAGGGATACTTATTCTTGATGGTCATCTTATTGAGTTGTTTATAATCTATGCACAACCTGAGTGTGCCATATTTATATTTCACAAGCAAGGTTGGTGCTCCCTATGGAGACACACTAGGAAGAATGTAGCCTTTATCCTACATCTCCTTCAGTTGTAGTTTGAGCTCAACTATCTCTGGTGTACTCATCATATAGGATGTTCTAGACATTGGCACTTCTCCTGGTACAAGTTCTATAAAAAATCAATATCCCTTCTTGGAGGTAGACCTGGTACCTCTTCTGGGAATACATATTTATACTCTCTTAATATGGGATGGTTCTCTAGGCTGGGTTTTCCATCCTCAACAGAGTTTAGTACTTGGATTGTATACAAGGGACATCCCTTTCTACAATACTTCTTCACTTGGAGGGTTGTTATTTGTCTTACTGAGACAAGATTTTGAGTCCCTTGTAGTTTTACCCTCCTTCCTTCTTCATTTTCACACCCCAAAGTTTTACTGCAATAGTCCAACTTGGTTTTGTGGGCACCCAACTAGTCTATGCCAATCAACAAGTCATAATATCTTAGGGGAAGTATGTTTAGGTTTGCTTGGGTGGGAAACCCACTCATGACAAGTTGGAATGTTGGTATGACCTATGTTACTTTTCTTTGGTTCCAGTGGCTAGCTATACCAGCCATGATTTAACATCTTTAACTTGTTGCAATTTACATTTCTCAATAGTTTGAGGGGAAACATAACTCTAATTAGAACCAGGGTCAATTAAAATGGAAACATGATGGTTGGAAATTGTACCTTCCATCTCCACCACTGAAGCTTGGTGGTCAGCTTGTTTATTATTCAAGGGTGCATAAATTTTTGGCAAGCTCCTAGCCACATCATTGACTGTAGTAGCCTCTTGGACATTGTAGACCCTCCAAGGGTTCTGTTGCCTATGTGGACAGTCCCTTAGTATATGTTCCTCTCCACGACCCCAACATTTCAAGGTTTCTCTCTTCGTGTCATCAGTCTTACTTGGAGCTCCTCCTAATGGTTTATTTCTACTCTAGGATGGAAAATTTTGTCGATACACACTTCTGGTAGGAAGGCTCATCCTAGAGTTATTACTAGGGCTCTTAAATCTCAAGGATTTAAACCTCTTATTCTTGAACTCCAAATTGTTTTTCTTCTTCCAGTCTTCACGGGGTTCTGTCTTACTCTTGAATTTCTCATTGCAATACCTTTCTTTTTGAATAATATATTCTAAGGTCTTTGGCTCATCAAATTCAATTCTGTCTTGGTAGAACTGAGGTAAGCCACTAATAAATCTTTTCATCCTTACCTTTTCACCTTTTATGTAGGGAGCATACCTCATCATCTCGAGAAATATTTTGATATACTCATCTATGGTGAGTTTTCCAAGCTTGAGTTCATAGAACTCCTTGGTCTTCCCTTCAAATTAATTTTATGATAGGTACTTCTTCTTGAAGTATTTCTCAAATTGCTTCCATGAAAAGTCCTTCTCATGGACTCCTTTCACATTCCTAAGGTCCTCCCACCAAATGTAAGCCTTCCCATTTAGGTTGAAAATGGCTATCTGAGCCTTTAAGTTTTCATAGTAGTCATGGAATCTAAAGTACTTCTTCAAGCCGAGTAGCCAAACTTTTGCTTCTTCCCCCTTATTAATATCTCCATCGAAGGTGGGTAGTTTTCTTGAACTCTTCAAGGTCACAACTCTTGGAATGTTTCCACTTATTTCCTCTTTTCTAAGAATGGGAACTAGTTTTACCACTTGAAGATTCCTTGGGGTTGTCAGTGTCCTCACCAAAGGAGTCTTTCAATGAATGTCTCTTGGCTCCATGATGGGACTTCTTTGAGTTTCTCCTCCTGGTGTGGTCACTTTCAGGACCATGCTTCTGTATCTTAGGTGGACTTGGAGTTTTCTTAGTGTGATGCATGTCTACATGACTGGAAGCTATACCATGTTGGAGTTGCTTTTGTGTATCTAATAGACTTTGCAGTAGGACCACATTAAATTTTGTCTATTTTTCCTGCTCCTTGATCAACCTTTCATTGTCGGCCTTATAACTCTATAATTATTCCATGATGCTTCTTACAGTTTCAGACAAATTTGGAGGGGTTTCCACCACCCTCCTTTCATCAGATTCTTCCTCTCTATTGTGGGAGCTCTCCCCCAACTCTTGATGTGTCACCATCTGTAACACCCCAAGGATGATCCCCTGCTGAATTGTAATTACATTTATAGGCTGGTGATCCAAGTGTTTATAAAATGGAATAATTATGTGTTTATTAGGCTGGAGAGCCTAGATGTTAAGGACAATGAGACTGATTTTGTTCATGTAAATACTCACATCATTAATAAAATTATATCGTTGCATGTAGACCAACCACAAAGAAATATGTATGGGGGACTAAGCTTCACTAGGTAGGGAAGGGGCTAAGTTTACAGGAATAGGAGCTAAGCCAGAGGGATTGCCTCTATAGGAGTAATATTATATTATTATTCCCTAGATCTAAGGGTTGACATAATCATGTTGTACTAAATTCTTGGGAAAAGGAGACAAGTGTTAAGTGGAGCTCATGCAACTTCAGGAATACATGTGTCAACCTAGGCACATGCATTTTTTAGGTGGGAAAGTCAACTCATTGGGGGTTCCTCTCTCCCCATTCTCACCACTCTCATGTTCCTGGTGATGGTCACTACTTTGGAAGTAAGCCATACTCCCCACTGATGAATGCATTGTGACAGGGTTAGCCTTGACAAGCCAGCCATTTTTTGCTCCATCGTCGATCTCTACACTTCTAAACCCACACACACATGTTATGAAGCTAATCGTGTTTCCTGTTGATCCATATTATTTTCGGCATGAAATGAGAGAAGAGATATAATAACAAAATGCGCAGAGATATCGCAGATATTAAATAATATAGTAGAAATGTATCAGAGATGTAACCATAACACAGATATACAATAATACATGTTTTCTATTAATGAAATAAATGTACAAAGACTGTAAAAATACAGAGTGAAAGACTCGCTAGAATGGTGGCAGCTTATCTCTGAGAAGAGATGTGACGACTACTCGCATTTGCAAGAATATGATCACAATGAGGCTCTGAAGGACTTTTTACAATAAACAGGAATGCCAAAAACCCTAGACATCCAAAAACCTAACCCTAGGAGATAAAGCGCCAAAAGTCATGTGGGCCCCGTTTGGGTAAGTTAGTACATCAACTTTCCGGGGTCATAACTTTGGCATACGATTTCTATTTTAGGCGTATAATAGCTCATTAGAAATGTATTGTCAAGGAGATTCATTTTGGGGGATAAATCATTCCTTTGGATATCATTGAGAACCTTGATCATGAAAAAACTTCATTTGGGGCCTCAAAATGGCCCCAGAAGTTAAAAACTGCTAAAAATAGTAAATTGCCAAAATTGCCAGAAAATTGCTTTGAGCCAGAAGGAAAAGGTGGGTGGCCACTGATATCCACCTGGATAAATCCTCCCTCCTTAGGAAGCAATGGTATCCATTGCATTGAGTTCCCAGGGGAGAGGTAAAAGCGTTTGTTGAATCTGCATCCTGGTGAGCTGCTTGCCTTGCTGGAGACGTCACGCTGCTTAGTTTGTGGAAGTCGATCACAAACCTGTTGAGGATAAGGTTGTTCAACAAGTCAGGCTACATGAGAGGATGGTGTGCAGAAGGAATCTGTGCACTTTTCTGCAACGTTGTCGACCTTTTCCTGTTGGATAGAAGGTGCTTAGGGCGAGGTTGTGGTGGTTCCAATGTCCTTCTGTTCCCCTTTTGAACAGATTGTGCAGAAGCTAAATTTTGCAGTATGAGATACTACCTTGTGGCACTTTTTTGGTGGAACAATAGTCGGAACTACCTCTGGTATTCTATAGAGATGACCCCCCAAAGTAACAATGACACTGTGGGGTTGAGACTTATAAACAACATGGCACTTCCACATATATGGTTGGACCAAGAGAACATCACAAACATCCATTGGGGCAACATCACATAATACCTCATCCTTGAAAGGATGGATGTCGTATGACAATTGAAACTACTGGCTGACACGAAGATCTCGTCCTTGGCGATGCCACCCGATGTTGTATGGCTACAGGTGTGGTGTTGTCGACAATCCCAACTGTTTGACGACCTCTGCTGAGATGAGTTTCTTCTGGCTTCAACTATCAACAATAAAATGTAGCGGGGTCCCCTTCACCCACATCTATGAATGAAAAATGGTCTCTCCCTCTTAAGTATCTTTTGGTTCTTTTGGTTGAATTTCTTCGGTCGCGACAATAGCAGTGGGGTCTGTGTCAATGATCTAGCCTTTACCAGTATTTTCATAATCATATTCTGAATCAGGGTTCGGCTCCTTATTTTTGATCTTGGCCACCAATGACTATTTTGAGTGACATTCATCAGTGTTGTGCCAGGGGATTTTGTGGAAATCACACCATTTTCCGATGTCCTTCTTTGTTTTCGCATGACCCTTCTTTTCTTGTGGCTTGGACTGGTTTTCAGGAGGCTGTTTGTTAGGGTTGTCTTTGTCATAATTTGGTTGTTGTGGATTTGCAAACCCAAACTCCCACTTGTTCTAGTGCCTAAATTTCTTCTCGATTTTAACAACATATCGATAGGCAACACCGAGTGATGAGATGTTCAGAAAATCCATTTTAGTTTGGATGCATCTATGTAGATTCCCACGATATTTCAGAACCAAATGTTGTTCAGAGTCTTTGATACCTAGATTGGTGCGCAAGGTATGGAAGGTATTGGTGAACTCTGGAACTGCTTGGCCCCTCTCTTGCCATAGTGTGGTCCATCTCATGTACTGGTCCTCATAGTTGCCAACAGGGTAATACTGTTCCTTTACCGCATCCACAAAAAAATCCCATGTGGGCTCGGCCCCATATATTCCAGACTCCTTTGTGGAACTATGCTCCCAGTAAGTTTCCCACCAATGTTTGACATGGGGGAGAGCCTTAAGGAGTGCGAAAATGATATTTTCTCCGTCGGAAAAATTGTGAATAGAGAAATAACCTTTTAACAGATTTAACCATTTATCTAGGGCATCTGCATCTATCTGACCTTCAAATATAGGAATATCAAAATTGACCTATACCTTAAAAGGAAAGGTGCCTCCAAAGTGGATGCTTGATGAAGATGCGCCTGATTCTATACGTAGGCATTGAAGGATGTGGGAAAAATTCTCCATCATTTTGTCCCTCTGTCATGTGAGAGATTACTCAAGCAACAGACTTATAGGATCGTTTGCTCCATCGTTTTTCCTTTCTTCTGCCATTGAGGGTTTCTTGAATGTGTGAGAGCAATTTTTATTAAGAGAGACAATCTCGAGACCCAACTTTCTATACTTAGACCTCGTCGGGGACATGCATTGAAAAAACAATCAAGAACAGCCTGCTCTGATACCACTTATCCGAATTATTTTCGGCACGAAATGAGAGCGGAGATATAATAAAAAAATGTGCAGAGATATCACAGATATTCAATAATATAACATAAATGTATCAGAGATGTAACCATAACACAGATATATAGTAATACACGATGTCTATTAATGAAAGAAATGTACAGAGACTGTAAAAATACAAAGTGAAAGACTCTCTAGAATGGTGGCAGCTTATCTCTGAGAAGAGATGTGACGGCTACTCGCATTCGCAAGAAGATGATTGCAATGAGGCTCTGAAGGAATTTTTACAATAAACAGGAATTTCAAAAACTCTATACATCCAAAAACCTAACCCTAGGAGATAAAGCACCAAAATTCATGTGGGCCTCGTTTGGGTAAGTTAGTACATCAACTTCCCGGGGTCGTAACTTTTGCATACGATCTCCGTTTTAGGCGTATAATAGCTCGTTGGAAAGGTATCATCGAGGAGATTCATTTTAGGGGCTCATTCATTCCTTCAAATATCATTGAGGACCTCTATCATGAAAAATTTGGGCCCTCAAAATGACCCCGGAAGTTAAAAACTGCTAAAAATAGTAAATTGTCAAAATTTCCAGAAAATTGTTTTGAGCCAGTCGAAAAAGGTGGGTGGCCACCGATATCCACTTGGATCATTCCTCCCTCCTTAGGAAGCAATGGTCTCCATTGCATTGAGTTCCCGAGGGAGAGGGGAAAGTGTTTGTTGAATCTGCATCTCGGTGAGTTGCTTGCCTTGTTGGAGACATCATGCTACTCAGTTTGTGGAAGTTTGTCACGAAATTGTTGAGGCTGAGGCTATTCAACAAGTTGGGATACATGAGAGGATGGTGTGTAGAAGGAATCTTTGCGCTTTGTTGCAACCTTATTGACCTGATTCTGTTGGATAGAAGGTGCTTGGGGTGAGGTTGTAGTGGTTCCAATGTCCTTTTGTTCCCCTTTTGAACAAATTGTGAAGAAGCTGAATTTTGTAGTATGAGATACTACCTTGCAGCACTTTTTTGGTGGAACGGTAGTCGGAACTACCTCTAGTATTCTATAGAGATGACCCCCCAAAGTAAGAATGAAACTGCGAGGTCAAGACTCATAAACACCATGGCGCTTCCACATATATGGTTGGACCAAGAGAACATCACAGACATCCAGTGGGGCAACATCACATAATACCTCATCCTTGAAGGGCTGGATGCCATATGACAATCGACACTATTGGTTGACACGAAGATCCCATCCTTGGCAAAGCCACCCGATGTTGTATGGTTGCATTTGTGGTGTTTTCGACAATCCCAACTGTTTGACGACCTTTGTTGAGATGAGGTTCTTTTGGCATATGCTATCAACAATAAAATGCAGCGGGGTCCCCTTCACCCACATCTGTGAATGAAAAAGGCACTCTCCCTCTTCAGTATCTGTTGGTTCTTATGATTGAATTATTGTGGTCATGATAATAGCAGTGGGGTCTACGTCAATGATCTAGCCTTTACCATTATTTTCAGAATCAAATTCTGAATCAGGGTTCAGCTCCTTGTCTTTGATCTTGGCCACCAATGACTGTTTTGAGCAACATCCATTGGTGTTGTGCCAGGGGATTTTGTGGAAATCACACAATTTTCCGGTGTCCTTCTTTGTCTTCTCATGACCCTTATTTTCCTGTGGCTTGGACTGGTTTTTGAGTGGCTGTTTGTTAGGGTTGTCTTATTCATACTTTGGTTGTTGCGGATTTGCATACCCGAACTCCCATTTGTTCTGGTGCCTAAATTTCTGCTCGATTTTAACAGCATATTGATAGGTAGCACCGAGTGATGAGATGTCGAGAAAATCCATTTCAGTTTGGATGTATCTGTGTAGAGCCCCACGGTATTTCAGAACCAAATGTTGTTCGGAGTCTTTGATACTTAGATTTGTATGTAAGGTATGGAAGGTATTGGTGAACTCTAGAACCTCTTTGTGGAACTCTGCTCCCAGTAAGTTTCCCACCAATGTTTGACATGGGGGAGATCCTTAAAGAGTGCGAAGATGATCTTTTCTCTGTCGGAAAAATTGTGAACAAAGAAATAACCTTGTAACAGATTTAACCATTTATCTAGGGAATCCTCATCTTTCTAACCTTCAAATATAGGAATATCAAAATTGACATGTACCTTAAAAGGTGAAGTGCCTCCAAAGTGGCCACTTGATGAATATGCACTTGATGCTATCAGGAGGTGTTGAAGGATGTGGGAAAAATTCTCCATCATTTCATCCCTTTGTTGCGTGAGAGCTTGTTCAAGCAACAAACTTATAGGATCATTTGCTCTGTTGTTTTTCTTTTCTTCCACCATTGAGGGTTTATTAGGTGTGCAAGAGCGATTGTCCTCAATATAGATAATATCGAGACCCAACTTGCTATACTTATACCTCATCGAGG
>JASDQU010883845.1:3522-14103 GCA_032191745.1 Picea mariana | reverse complement strand
GGAGAACTGTTTGTCATAAAACAAGAAATCTCAAACACAGACACACAACCCAGAGAACTAGAATGTTTGCTTAAACTTTACAATCGGGAGCTTAGCTCTACCATCGATAGATACAAAAATGGCGAAAACGCCTTCATATACTCAGAACAACAACAACAGTAGAATCAAGACACAACATTGAAAGCTTTGCATCTGCATGGCTTCTGACAGTCAACATCTGAAAGATCATGCAACTTATGTCAGATGCAATCCAACTCCTGACAGTTCCAGTGGAAAATTGACGTGCCTTTAATTCATTTTCGGGCTTTCCCATTATGGCGGAGGCGATGTCTAACCACCACCAACTGCTTCAATAACTGCTTCATCAGGATTGAGGATGGCCAAGCCAACTCAACACTTCTGTGACATGGAAGACCCTTTTGCGATGCCACCTGCATTAGCTGAGTGATATGGTGCATAGACGTGGAGGTCAGCGCGAAAGATGGGGCACATCAACGGAGTGATGGGGCCAAAACTGCGAGGGGAAAGAAAGAAGCGATGAGGTGTAAGAGAGGTGGCGGGGGGAGACATGTGGCGGAAGACGATAAGTGGAGGGAGCAGGATACAAGACATGATGGGTGTACATGCGGTAGGAAGCTGACGTGGAAAGAGGCAGGACACATGGCAGGCGATGGATGGATGGTGAGATGGGGAAGGGACCATACAGACTAGAAAAGGGGAGAGTAACAGATGTCGGAGTATGAGGAAAGGGCAAAAGGGCGCTAGCCTCATTGCACAACCAGGAAGATAATAGATGGCACAAACGATTACATGACAGGGAAGGGGCCCATGTTGGTTAATCACAGAATGACAGAGGNGGGGCTCCAGAATCCCATCTGCGTCGTTGATCCAGGCGCTTTGATCCTTGCTGACCAGATTTGGTTTCCATTTAAACATGGGCGCATTTGCATCCTGAACTTAGGACAAGTGGGTTTTTAACCCATTCTTTACATTCTGACCCCCCTTACAAGAAATATCGCTAACAGCGGGATGTGGGTGTAAGTGGTTCCTAGGATGAAATCCTTCCTATTGATCCTGTGTGACTTTCCTGTTCTCCTTGACAAACCTAGGAATCCCTTGCCCGATGGAGTTTAGTCCCAGCTCAAGGGTTACCCACCACTGAGCATGATGAGAAATGTGGTCTAAGGCTAGGAGGTTCATGGGATGTCAGCATGCAGTTGGTGGTCATCTATTAAAACATAAGTACCACATCTCTCTTATCTATATGATGTGTATCTTGAAATAAAGTTATAATGTTATTAGAATTGTTTATATATATTGAATGTATGTTTAATGTTGTTTCCACATGAATATGTGCATGAACAAAATGCTATAACTATTTAAATTACATTAGATAGATATGTATAGGAATATATATGAATATCATCTGTTAGCTCTATTTATTCATGTTAAGTATTATATGTAAATATTTTTGCAAAGTTATTCGATGGCATGGCCCAACCTGTTGGTTTAAGGCCGAGAATGGTCACAAAATGGTATCAGACAATAAAAAAAATTCCACTGTGGTGTCTCTCGGCCTGTTGGGTGGTTGGGGATGTTACAAAATGGTATCAAAGCCAAGTTTTCAACATTAATCCTGAATGGGCCAGGAAAGTGGAAGTTGAAGAAAAGTTTTAAGAAAGGAATCGTTGACGAGATGGACAAAATTGAAGTTGAGGGCCCAACTTTCAACATTGAGCTTGAATTAGGTTGTATAAGTGGTTATGGAATCAAAATATTAGAGTGAATTGTTGTAGAGAGAGGAAAAATATGAACCTCAGAGCGTCTCTAGGACTGTGTTCAAAAACTTAGGAGAGTATAGCGGTTCAAGAACGGTAGCAGAGAAAGGAGACTGTAGTAATCGTGGGTTTGGAACTGCAAGTTTTGAAGTTGGTCTATGGGATCTGTTCAGGAGAAGGAGGATCCTTCACAACCATCAAATCTGGAGAAAAGCGCAGAAAAGTTAACCTCCAAGTCCTTCAGACTTCGTGACTTCGGCGAAGTTTATGTGTGATAGAGTAAAAGGGGTTGAAGCTCAAAGTTTCGAAGTCCTAGAGTGGTTCGATGACGCAGATTCGGGGAGAAATGCTTGACTCTTGGATCAACCAAAGACAGATCAAAACCATTAGGTCAAGTCAAGAGAAAGAGTAAGGTGTCGCGGTGAAAAACATATCTCATTCATCAGATCTGTGTGCAAGTGATTGTGATCTGTAAAAGTCACAACTATTGGAATTCGACGCTCGGGAGAAACAATGTGTGCTAAGGCACAAACTTCCGAAGCCTGAAGTCCCAAAGTTCGAAGTTAATCCGAACTATTTATCGAAAGAGAAACGTGTCAACATATCGGCTAGTTCAAAAGCTCAACATTTGGGAGATACGGGGGTGTGCTAAGGTGAGTTCTTCTGAAGTCCCTGAAGCCCGAAGTGACATGAACTTCCTTAGCCCTACCACATGTCAGTGAGAATGGAACCTTGGCAATCTTTTTGCTCCAAAATCAACTCGACATGTGGGGCCATGTGCCACCACTTTAATTGTTGACAACAATACTACGTGGACCCCGGAAGATAAGTAGTTCGAAAGCTCAGAGTTCGGAGGATTTGAGGTGTGAAAGTATGAAATGTTCTGAAGTCCCGTAGTGCCAAAGTCCTGAAGTGATGAGACTTTCTGATGTCACCTGAGATGACTTGGACACACGAGATGTATGCCGTGTGTCAGTGAGTTATTTACCCTTCGAAGGTTGATTATGCCAGTTAGAACGTGACACATGTCACCCACCTAATGGGGCCACATGTCTTCTTCTAGTATTCTTCCACATGGAACCTCCCTTGAGTGTGGTCGGTGGGGCCCTCATGGATTGCACAAAGAAGCTAAACTTGGTCAAGAATTGTTAAATTTTGAAGACCCCCGAAGCTCCGGAGAGAAGATTAAATCCTCATCGTTGATCAAAGAGGGACACGTAGCAGTAGATCTCGTATTCCAGAGACTTGGTGCTTTGGAGGATTCAAGACATAGATATTTCAGGTTGGGGACTCTCGAAGGTCGAAGTCCATATCGACCGTTGATTGGGAGAGAGTACATGGCAACAGATGCAGCATCCTGAAGACTTGGTACTCCAGAAGATTTGTTTGTGATGTGCGTAAGGGAAATATCTAAACCTCTGGAGTCCCGAAGTTTCAAGGCTCCAGATAAGTGCCCAACCATTAACACGTGGTCACACACGAGTTGAGGGATGAAGAAAAGGGCCTAGCACCCGGAAGTGAATTGTTGCAGAACAGAGAAGGGCTTAGAGATAGAAGCCTGAGAGGCTCTTGATCATCCAAGACCCGCTGAAAATGGATTCTGATATTCTTTCTATTGAATCATATTGTTTAAGTTACTCTGGATAATTATTAAATACTGATAGCCTAAAATTTTTTGTCTTTCTGCACATTTTTGCAGAGTTAAAAATTGACAGAACCGAACAAAATTGTTACCTAGTGAAGAGAAATGGAGGAAGCACAAGACGCTTACAGTTCGAAGATGAAGTTAGACGAATGGATGTCCATTTGGGAGTTGAAAGAAAAAACTTCAATGGGCATGGAGAAGAAATAGATAAAGAAGTAAGCATGATGAAAATCATTAATAATTTGCAAAAAGATGTCCAAATTCACCAGGAAGATAACAAAAGGCTTATGAGAGACAAGGAGCAATAGAGAGACTTCAATATGAAGCTAATGCGGAGCCTAGAAATAATTGAAAAGAAATTGGATAAGGAAAGTAGATCCATTAAATCAGGAAGTCACGAGACCCCTGATGAGGAAAGAAGAGAAATAAGTGGTAGTAGACATCACCTGCATTCCCAAAGGCATTCCAAAAAGAGGATGCACAACAGTTCAAGTCCATCTCCTACCAGAAAGCATAAGAGATCTAAAGTGGATGACCTGAAGGGTGAAATGAATAAAATCAAACTTCCTACCTTTGATGGAGAGCACAAGAAAGATGAAGATGTTGAGGCGTGGTTGTTGGGCATGAGGAAATATTTCCAATTGCAAAATTACTCTTCTCGTGCAGAAGGGAGAATTTCTATCTATCAACTAAAAGGAAAGGAATCCATATGGTGGGACCAGCTTGTGCAAATTAAACACGTCAGGGAGAAGAATTCTACATGGAGGGAATTCAAGAGGCATTTTGAAAATAAGTACTTAACTAAGAGGTATTATGACAAGAAAATGAAAGAGTTGTTTGAAATCAATCTAGGAAGTATGTCCATTAATGAGTATGAAAGAATATTCTTGTATTTATTGAAGTATGTCCCCTTAATCAAGGATGAGATAGTTAAGAGTCAAATATATCTGAGTGGTCTACCATATTTCATCAATGACAAGATCGAGTCTGATGATCCTAAAACTATGGAAGAAACCATAAGGAGAGAAAAATGATTATTTGATCAACAAAAAGGGAAACCTATTTTATAGAAGGCTTGGGAAGACAACAAGAAGTTTAAAAGGGAGCAGAGGCAGAAGGGGAACAAGCCATCATTTTCTATAAATAGTCCTCAAGGACAACCAGTTTTGAGAGAGCCTAGGATGGCTGAAGTAGGTGGAAAAGGCCAAGGCAGACACCTATGGAATGTTGGGGTTGTAAAGGAGATCATAGGTATATATATTGTCTTCACCGAGGTGAAAAAATGAGAGTTGTTCACATTGTTCAGTAAGAAAAAATGGTAGAGCACATGGGAAAAAGACTATCAAGGATCTATGCAGCCCTAGATAAAAAGCAAGCTAAGTTTCAGTCACACATGATTGAATTCGAAGGTATGATCAATAACCATGCCCTTACTATTTTAATTGATTCGGGGGATAGTCATAGCTATGTATATTCTAAGGTAGTGGAAATATTTCAATTTCCAACAATCAAGGATGGGAAATCTTGGTTGGTGCAGGTGGCTACAGGAGCCAAGAGGAAGGTTGTTGAGTTGGTTAAATCATGTCCAGTTGGAATGAATGGACTGAGTACCAAGGAAGATTTGAACATCCTGCCTTTGGGATCATGTGATTTCCTAATTGGTATGGATTACTTGGACCAACACCATGCCATATTAGACTGTCATAACAAGGCATTCACTTGCTTGGATGAGGAAGGAAATCGGAGAGCAGTCCAAGGATTTCTCAAGGTAGTTACTATCTGAGAAATATCAACAATGTAGCTAAAGAAGTGTTATAGGAAAGTCTGTCAAATATTTTCATCCCATATGGAAGAACCATATAAGGATAAAGTGTCAAATATAGAGGATCATGTAGTCTTGGAAGATTTTGAAGATGTGTTCAAGGAGGTACCAGGACTACCTTCAAAGAGAGATATTGATTTCTCTATAAATTTAATGCCTAGAGCAGCTCCAGTATCAAAGACTCCCTATAGAATGAATACACCAGAGATGAAGGAATTACAAATACAAATTGAATAACTTATGAATAAGGTGTATATACACCCAAGTGTGTCACCTTGGGGTGCCCTAGTCTTTTCCATGAAGAAGAAAGATAGGAAATTAATATTGTGCATCGATTTCAGACAGTTGAACAAAGTGACTAAAAGAACAAGTATCCTCTACCAAGGGTTAATGATCTCTTCGATCAGTTGAAGGATGTTAGGATATTTTGGAAAATAGATCTCAAGTCAGGATACCATCAGGTAAGGATTAAAGAGGAAGACATCAGAAAGACTACCTTCAGGACAAGGTATGGTCATTATAAGTTCACAGTGGTTCCATTTGGGTTATCAAATGCCCCTGTTGTTTTCATGTGCCTTATGAATGGTGTTTTCCGAGAATATTTAGACAAGTTTGTCATTGTATTTTTGGATGACATCCTTGTATACTCCAAGATAGAGGAATAACATGAACATCATTTGAGGATGGTGTTGCAAGTGATAAGGGAGCACCAACTGTATGCCAAATTGAGCAAGTGATCATTTTATCAAAACAAAATTCACTATTTGGGGCATATCATATCTGAAGAAGGGATAACAGTGGACCTTGAAAATATTGAGGCCATTAAAAGGTGGACATCACCTAAAAATGTGAAAGAATTCAGATCCTTCATGGGTCTAGATGGATACTATAGAAGGTTCATTACACGGTTTTCGAGAATAACTCATCCTATCACTTCCCTGCAAAGGAAGGGGAAGAAGTTTCAATGGACAAAAGAATGTGAAAAGAGCTTCCAACAATTGAAGCAACTGTTAACCAGTGCTCCAATTATGAAGATTACAGATCCGAATGAAGAGTTTGTGGTTTGCACAGATGCATGCAAAGAAGGACTTGGTGGAGTCCTTAGTCAGAACAGATTTTTGATATGTTTCGTGTAGTGTCCCCAAGGCCGAGCCCCGTTACAGATCATGATATATGCAATGAATTGTAAATGTGTTCTATAGGCTGGTGAGCCAAGTTTTGTATAATCCGGAAGGATTATGTGTTTGTTAGGCCAGGAAGCCTAAGTGTTTGAGGGCCAGGAGCCTGCTGTTGTACTTGTATGTATGCAGAATAATCAATAAAATATAAACACCGCCAGGTGCAGACCGACCACGATGAATGAGTGAAGGGGGACTGAGCGTCCATAGAGTGGGCAAGAAACTAAGGGCTCGAAGGTGGGAAAGGGGCTGAGTGTTGAGCCTAGGGGCTAAGCCTAGGGGCTTAGGCCTGGAATAATATTTTAATATTATTTCCTAAAAAAGCCATGTGCATATTATTTTATCCTAAGTTCCTAGCAAAAAGGAAAGGCGTGTACAGGGAGGCATGCGGATGGAACACATGCAGTTCCCAAAGTGACAAATGTCCACCCTAACACATGCAAATAAAATAGAAAGGAACAGTCGTGGGGGGCGAAGCTATCATTCCATTTGACTTGACTGCCCTGAGCAGGAGCCGTACGAACCAGTCTGCAAGAGACCTCATGTATGTCTGTTACAGAGAGGAATCCTGGGTTGGGGGGGCTGAAGAATGCGTGTTTACCCTTGTTCAGAGCTGTGGAGTCTGTCTGTGAGAGAAAACCATGTGTTCATTCCCTGAACGCATTGTCCATGTCAATTTCGAGGAAAAGTCTATGTTTGCCCAAGAAAAGTTGAGCGAGATTGTGCGTGGAGCCTTGTTATGAAATTTTGACCGTGAGAACATCCGGTGACTGTTGAACCGGTTCTTGGGAAGCCTGTGTCCGTTTTCCCTGTGTTTGTTGTGGCATGCAGTTTTGGACTGCGTGAGGCTTGCTAGCCTGTGAGTGACTCCCTCCAGGTGAGAGAGTGCGCAGAGGAAGGAGAGAACTCTTGGAAGGAACCCTGTAGCTGCCACAGAGCCCGGAGACTTCTGGTCCGATCTGTTCCTGTAACCCAAGGTAAGGGAGACTGGCAGCCGAAGGACTGTCCAGGTGATAGAGAAGGTGCACTCTCCTGGGGTGGAACAGGCATGTGGGAAATGAGGGTCTGTGGGCAGTGAGCGTGGGAGATTCCTGGGAGAGCATTCTTCCTGGTGGTTGTGTGTGACTGAATTCCCTGTAACCTCAGCCTGAGTCTGGATTCCTTGCCCTGGGGTGGAGCTCAGTCCCAGCTCGGGGGTGACCCACTGTTGAGATTGAGGAGCAGTGCAGTCTATGGCTGGGAGGTTCGTGGAAGGCCTACATTTGGTTGGTGGATTTCTCCATTGTCACAAGATAAGTGTTTAATTATATTTTTACCACATTTTATCATGACTGTACTGGATCTGTTATCATGTTTTCCACTGTGTAAATGAATTGTTGTTGAAAGCTATGGATTGCCTAGTTATAACAGTAACTATATGTTTATTCTAAGAATTAAAATGTATCTCTTTGTTGTTACACATGTGATTATACAATTCTGTATGTTTTATGTAAGAGTCCATGTACAGATTGGTTAGAGAGAGGCTTGAAAGCCTCGGTAGTGAAAAGTGACACTACAAATTGGTATCAGAGCCAAGGTTTCGACATTGAGCCTAGATGGGCCAGTGGAGCGGTCTTTGGACTGAGAATGCGAGGGGAAAATTGAGTCGAGAGGACCAATTTTGGACCCCGGTTTGCTTCGAAGTGTCAAGGGGACACTTGACGAGTTTTATTAAGCTCAGGAGGTATAGTAGTGCTATGAAACCACAGCTGGTGTGGTCTATGGACATGGGGAGATAGGTCTCTACACTAATGGTGTTAGAACCGTAGGATCTATTTGGGAGGGAAGGTGAACCCTTGTAACCATCAGATCTGGAGAATGTGCACAAGGTTTAAAACCTTTGGATATGGCACAGGGGATTGGAAAATCGCGATACGCGAAATTATGAATTGGTTAGGAACCGTCTAAGTCGTCAGATCTCGGCCGAAAAACCCGTCAGCCGTAGGATCTGTCGGGAGATGTCCGAAGGTTAAACCTCAGAGACTAGGGGCAAATGCTCCGAAATAGATCTAGACCATCTGAAAGATGGAGGACACGTGTCGTGAGATTTCCCTTTTCGAGAAATCAGGAATCACGATATCGGGACTTTCCATGGTGGAAACCCCGAAACGCCGAAAGGATCTGCGTCGTTGATCTGAGGAAGGGATCTGACCATTGGATTCCATGATTGGATTGGACATGGATGCAGGAATGTGTACCACGTGCCAGTGAGTCGAGGAGATAGGCGAGAGTGGTGGGACCCGATGATGTCATTAAAAGCGACGTGGACCCTCCTGAATGTACCACCTACCACAGTGGTGAAGGGCGACAGCTATGCTGTGGGCCCAGAGAATAAAGTAACTCACAATTTCAAGAACTTGCGAGATAAGGGAATGGGAGCTCGACATTGAGACTCGTGAAGTCGCGAAGTAGCGAGAACGAGAGGCGAAAAGTCAACATTGCTCCTCGGGGTTTCGTGAAAAGGGGGTACCAGGGCTGGATGCCACAACTCACGAAGGTGCAAATAGCAAAGGGTGCTAGCACGTAGCCCTAGGATATGGTCATGAGTAGCAGACGCTAGCGAGGAGGGAGCCATACCCGTGTCGCATCTCGGGTATCGGCGGTTAGAGGAAATGAGTCGAGGGTCTTCGAATCATGAACTCGCCAGATCGCGAGTTGCAAAAGGGTGACTCTGATTATGAATATCTAACTGTGGGATCTTCGTGGACCGAAGCCCAAAGTCCTGAAATCCTGAAGTGTCGAAAATGAAGGTTTCGAAAACACAAAAATTGCAGAACCAAATGAGAGCTCAGAGGACTTAATTGAATCAAAATATCTTTCGTTCTTGTTCGTATTGGTTTATAAATGTTACAGATTGTTCCGAAGGAGTAATGGCTTGACAAAATTCGAATTTAATTGCACAGTGTGTGTGCAAAATTCAACGAAGGCCAGAAATCGAGTTAATAAACGCCGAGTATGGAGTGGGGAAGAGTGTAGATTACCCCTAAAATGGAAGACGAATGGGAAGGAAAGGATGTTAACTTCGGAGTCGAAGGATCGAACTCCAATGGGCATGGAAAAGAGATGGATAAGGAAGGACATATGATGCAACTCATCGAAAGATTGCAGAAAGATGCCCAGGCTCGCCTAGCTGATAGCCGAAAGCTCATGAAAGTTTGGGATCGGCAGGGTGAATTCAATTTAAAATTGTTGAAGAACCTGGAAAGAATAGAAAAGAAATTGGAAAAGGGGAGTGACACAAGCAAATCAAGAAGTGTTAGAACCCTTGAGGGGATAAGGAGATTGAGGAGTGGTGACAGACATTACCATCTCTCCCCGAAGAATTATGGCAAGGAGACACACAGTAGTTCAAGCCCGTCCCCTTCCAGAAGACACCGAAAATCTGGAAAGGATGAATTGAAAGGAGAGATGAATAAAATTAAACCTCCAACATTCAATGGAGAACATAAGAAGGAGGAAGATGCCGAGACATGGTTGATTGGCATGAAGAAATACTTCCAATTGCAGAATTAGTCCGCCCATGCAGAAGGAAGAATTGCAATGTACCAGTTGAAAGGAAAAGCGACCATGTGGTGGGATC
Source organism: Picea mariana (assembly GCA_032191745.1). Taxonomy (NCBI): domain Eukaryota; kingdom Viridiplantae; phylum Streptophyta; class Pinopsida; order Pinales; family Pinaceae; genus Picea; species Picea mariana. Next base: position 4,061 of record JASDQU010883845.1, on the reverse strand, counting down.
AGTTTGTGCAAGTGCAACACATCAGAGAGAAAGAGGTCACGTGGAAGGATTTTAAGAGGTATTTTGAGAAGAAATACCTGAACAAAAGATACTATGACAGAAAGATGAAGGAGTTCTTCGAACTCAAGTTGGGCAGTATAACCATTGATGAGTATGAACAAAGTTTTCTGGAACTACTGAAGTATGTTCTATTCATCAAAGACGAGGATGTTAAAATTCAGAGGTATCTAAGTGAACTTCCACCTTCCATTGGTGACAAAATTCAATACGATGATCCTAAGACCATGGAAGAAACCATAAGAAGGGAGAAATGCCTATACGAACAACAGAGAGAAAAGCCTACCTTTCGGAAGGCTTGGGATGACCAGAAGAGGTTTAAGAAAGAACAGAGGCATAAGGGAAGCAAGCCTTCCTTTTTCAGAAACAGCCTTGGGGACAGCCATCTTTTAAAGAGCCCAGGAAAGTTGAAGGGAGTGAACAGATGCCAAGGCCTCCACCCATGGAGTGTTGGGGCTGTAAAGGGAATCATAGGTACAGAG
>JASDQU010883844.1:19719-33058 GCA_032191745.1 Picea mariana | reverse complement strand
TGTTGAATATGCAAGGGAACACAAGCCAACCAAAGTGAAAGCAATATAATATACTCAACAATAACTTATGCATGTGATCAAGGAATCATACAATAAAACAAAGCAAGTTTTATGGGAAAGAAACATATCACTGTATCATATTAAAATTAAAGTGGAGATTACAACCAAAGCCTTGATGTTGCAAGGTCCTCTTCTGATGAACCTTTTCTCCAACACACACACTTGTTCTAATCCTTGAATGAAGAAGATCCACAATGACTTGATAAACTAAAATGAAGCTCTCAAGTATGAACTGAAGTAGAATTCCTCATCCAATTCTTAGCCTATTCAATAATAATCTTGCTCGAATCAACCTTCATTAACCTTATCCTTTTCCATGATAAATCCCTCTTTATATAGGGGAAAGAGAGATGGTTTAAGAGATTAGGATGATCCCAACAAATTAGAGAAGCGAGTAGGATCCCAACTATATGGATGCCACCTCATCTTCTAGAATATCCCCTTCTAGAACTTTCGTGAAGTTTGACCTTTTCTTAGCCTCTTGACATTGTCACACCCTAGTTGTAGGGAATCCTACGGAGACTTCACAAACCATCTTTAGGGAAAAGGGAAACGATCAGGCATTGTCGCACCCTACTTATGGTGCAGCCTGCGACGACCCTCCTTAATAAGGTTTTTGATAAGAGAAAGTCAGTCACCTTTCTCATGAAGATAGGATCTTTTGGGAACATGAACACATGTTTGTCAATGGATCATCAAGATGACCAAAATAATGTGTAACAGAATGCCCCCCCAATGTATAAGGCTGGAACTCATGACAGCTGAAATACTTTGTAGAATGTGTGTGTCGAAAACAAAGAGTGCATCAGTCGGGAACCTACAAACAGTCAAGCATCAGCATAATAATATACCATTTTCCGAGGTAAGCATTCCCATACTCAAATTACAAAATTTTAAATGAGTCATGGCCACTAAATATACACCGTGGATCCATGTCAAGGTGAATCGGCATTGCCACCCAGAATACACTGTGGATCTATGCTCTAAAGAATTCAAATTCAAGCATAGCCATGAGAAATACAAAGTGGATCTATGTGTCAATATAAATCATGAATACTCCGTCGCAACCTGGATTAGAATGGAAAAATCTAGGGTCTTCAATTATGTCATCCCTAAATATGAATCTAACCATGTGATTACAGGTGTTGAAGTCAAACATGATAGAAACCACTTGATTACCGGCCAATGACGAAAATCGTTAACAAGTGCGAGGGAAATCACCATTGATGTCAATGGATCCCAAGCTACCCGAGTATAATCCAATGAATTTGAATAAATGAGTTGAAGTCGAAAACTCGATGGAATCTCCCAATCAGGGGCCAATGATGTGAACCCACTGTTGAAAGTGAAGAAACCTGCCATTGAGGCATGCAATCTTTAAGGTAATGAATGATTTCTAAGTCTTGTTCATGGATAATGAGATGAAGTCGACAAGAAAAGACTCATCACAGGAGGGCCTTGATGTATCCCCCATCAATAACATGAAACAAATAATAGATTTGAGGTAGATCAGAGCATGAAGTGATTTGAAACTGACACAAGGAAGACCGACATGGTAGAAAATTTATAACCGCAGATGGTTGACTCAATACGAGGCTTATTAAGGTTAGACTTCTCTTGAACATATGAATGACACGACAATGGTCTTGGCAGCATTGACTCAAGGAGGACCCAACATATGGACATGCATACAGTCAAACGAGAGATAAATGGATTTCCCAACCCGAATTAAATGACGAAAGGGGGTGTCATGTTCAAGAGCGACTATTACTGCCAGTAACACGGATGTAGAGACACATTTATTTCCCAAATTTTCCCCCACAATTTCTGGCAAGTACCTCTTTAGTTTTACGCAAGCTTGAAGAGGATAACATATGTTTGTTGATGTAAGCTCATCCTTTGGATGAGTCCCTCAAAGTATGTTTACGAACCCTAAGAAGGAGTGGTTCGGTCCTAGACGAGTCTTTCAATGTTTGTTTAACGAGTCCAAAGAGAGAAAACTTGGGAGTTTTTCATGTTTAGAGAGTCTAAAAAACACTTAAAGAGGACTCCACAAGTTCCTTTTTCATAAGTTAATTCGATGAGACTGAAAAAGTAATAACCTACCGCTCATCGAATGTTTTCTTTAAATACTTTTATGAGAGTGAAAATAACAAGGTCGCTCAGAAATCTTTTTATGTTTAGAGAGTCTGAAAAGAGCTTAAAGGGAACTCCAGGGGGTTCATTTTTCGTATAGCCTTTACGAGTCTAAAAAAGTGATAAAAGTATACTTGGTTACATTCTCATTGATTTACGAGCATGAGAAAGAACAAAACCTAAGCTCGGAGTTTTTCCTGAAAAACTCTAAAAGGATCTGTACATGCGACAAATGCATAAAAGCAAACCAAAAAGCATATCCTTGTTCAGTATTCCACTCCTAGATTTCTCACCTACGAAAAATCAAACACTTGTAATACCATTAGAACTCTAGGGTTTAGGTGAAATATATTAAAATAATGTAAAATATGAAATGGAAAAGTAAAAAGTTAATAAAATTGGGTAGAAACTCCATTTTACCATTCCATTGTTACTCCACCCAAACTTTGTTCCAAAACCCCTTTTTTACCTTAAACTTCCACTACGTATTACGGGAGGCACTGTTGATCATTTGACGAACGGTCTCCACTGAACAGGTAATTTTCATCTCCTTCAACTTTTCATGGATCATTTTTTGCTTTTCATTGGTTAGAAATGGCCTTTTGGGTTGAGTTTGCAAGGGTACCCGCGTGTGGAGGTCATCGCAGGTGCCCTATATCGTGGTCTGTGACAACCCAGGGTCATCGCAGTCGGCCTTAAGGCTTGAATGCGATGACTCCACACTGTATGGTTGTCCTAGCCTGCGATGTGCATAAATCAAAAAGTATTTTTAGATGTGTTTGCCAATAAAAAGTTTCCAAGGAGAAGATGAAGGTGCTAATCTCTCTTTTATGTCCCAATGTAGGTTTTCTACAACAAAAATGTTCAAATGGTGGGAGAGAGAGTATAAGAACGAATATTGCTTTTCTGAGAATGACCTAGCAATGGTAAATTCCCTCTAGCAGTGTGGACTTCTAAAATTCTTCAAGGTCCAAGGCATGAGGGCCCAGTTGAGGTTGCTCGAATACTTAGTTCACATGTGGGATGTAGACCAGCGGGTATTCCGTGTGGGAACTCACATTCTTGAGATAGATATCAAGGATATCTACTTCTTGACCGGGTTATCTCATTGTGGGGCTTGATTTACACTGGCAGGTAGCAGAGGAGGTGGTGAACCTATAAGCGGCTATATCAGCGCACATTGCATGCTCGGTACTCAGAAGCATAGTGGAAAAGTCTCTATAAGAGACGTTTGTGACTTACATTTACAGACTATCCTCTACACCATCGTGTGCATGGAAGGGAGTGCAGCTCCCCATATGGCTCTTCAGAGGAATTTCCAGTACGCACTGGAATGTATGGAGCCTCGAGTTTTCAACTGGAGTGACAGGGTTCTCAGAAACATGAAAAAAAAATTGACCAAGTGTAGGAGAGGTGACCTGAAACAGTTCGAATACGGGTCGATTTTGGTGTCCTTCTTCCTGGAGAGGGTTCTAAACTTGTTCCTATAGGTAGAGTGGGGCATAACTGCCCCACAGGATCCAAGAATGAAGAGGTGGGTCGAACTCATGGCACGACATGTGACTGGTCCTATCGTCAGGTATAATGACGTTTTCTTTGATTGGTTGAGGACCCAGATGCTTATGGTAGATGACTACGCATATGTTGGCTTAGAATTCTGAGGTGATCCAGACTTGGTTCTTCCTGAAGGCTCTCAATGGGGGAACATAGGTAAGAAGTACAATTTCTTTTTATAATGTTTTTGTGATTTTTAAATATGAAATGTTTTTTATGTTTTTTATCCGATGACTAATCAAATATCTCTTTGATGATGCAGATATGGGACCTCATCGACCTCCAGGTGCATCCCCCATCTAGAGGCAAGGGGAGAGAGTCAAGGTAGCAAGATTAGTCGCTACTAACTATGAGGCTATAGAACAAAACTTGAAGGGGATGACGATGGACGTCCCGGATGCCTCTATTGATGATATCGCGAGGCATTATCAGCACTACACAGTGGGCGTATCTACTTCCATCAGTCGACTGCTCTGTAAAGTAGCACGGGCAGTCGCAGGTTATCACGAGCAGCATCCTTGATGCTATATTTGTATATGAAGCCATGTGCTTCACATTTTTGATATTTTGGTCTTCGGACAAAAAAAAATTTTGTAAAAACTTTTATCGTTATATATATATGAGGCTTCTACTGTCTTACTTGTTGTATATACAAAGTGTGATTGGATTTTATAAATTTCTCAAATTTATGTCTAACACATAATTAGCCAATGCATCTGTTAATGTATTTAGACATCTAGGAATGTGTTGATATTCAATTTAATCAAAATGACGTTCCAAGAGATGAATTCGTAAATATACCCTTAATAACATAGGACTTCAGATGGAGTAGACATTACTCAACTGTAGGACTACTAACTATGAATCGAGTTGTACAATAAGATGACGGATTCCAAGAGACACAATGTCGATCAATAATTCGATGACTGCACTGTATTCCATGATATTATTGGTTGCATGACCAAGGAAAACACCATGTAGACTAATCAATTCACCCTTAGGTGCATAGATTGCCCAAGCAACAGATGCTAAGTTTTGAGTGTTGTGACTAGCGCCATCAACGAAGCCAATGTAGGGTAGCGAAGACATCGACATCTGGAAACCAATCACAATGCAAGGTAAGCAGCTAAAGGTCGAAACCAAATAATGAAAAAGCACACAAAAGTATGATACACTAAAAGTACAAGCACTCATGCAAAAATGACTTAAGCATATTACTTCTTTAAGTAAATCCCATTTCGGGGCTCACTCAAAGGGATTCCATCATAATCAACTAACTCTAAGCTCCCTTCTCCAACACATGTTTGACAATGTAAGTACCTCGCCACATGGCCTCGAATTTACTGGCCCCTAGCAAATCACGATCTTGTTCGTAAAGAAGTACTAAATCACCTTCAGAAAAAACATGTGGCTTGACATGCTTATTGTATTGGGCTTTAACAAGTTTCTTCTGAGTTTCAATAATTAGGGCGGCATCGCGATGGGTTTCGTCTAGTTGCATTAAATACAAAAGACGCTCTTCTTCAGTAGAGGTATTGGGGATAATTTCAACGGGCAGTTTCAAAGACGGTATTTCACATTCAATCGGCAAAATAGCCTTGATACCATAAACTAGTTGGAAAGGTGTAAATTCCATGGAAGACTTGACATATGTCTGATATGCCCATAATGTTGAGAACAACATCGTGTGCCAACTTGTCTTATGAATTCCTATCATTTGTCGAAGCATAATGATGAGAAATTTGTTAATTGCTTCAACCTGGCCATTGGCCTGTGGGTAATAGGGGGTTGAGTTTTCATGGCGAAGACCCAACTTTTCAGTAAGTTCAGACATCATAAAATTCTAAAAAATGGCTACTGTGATCAATAACGATAGCTTGAGGGACACCAAACCGAGCAATGATGTGATTGAATATGAAAAATGTTGCAGTTCTCTCAGTGTTATCAAATGTAGGCATCGCCTTGGCCCATTTAGTGAAGTAATCCACAGCTACAATGATGTATCCATGCCCCCTGGTCAAGTGAGGGTTACATGTCATGAAGTCAATGCCCCATTTGGCGAATGGACCGACGGAAACTACTGGATGTAAGGGATCAGGATGAGATCTTATCTTGTTATTATAAGTTTGGAAAGCATGGAATTTTTTAACAAAAATGGTGCAATATTTAAACAAAGAAGGCCAGAAATAACCCACTCGTAAGATATTTTGGGCAGTGGCATACCTAGACATATGATCACCACATGATCTGGAGTGACATTCATTCAAAGCTTTCTCATCTTCATCGTAAGTGAGACATCGTCGAAAAATGGAATCAATACCGCGGCGTTAAAGAGTATCACCAAGAATGATGTATTGGCGGGCTTGATATCGTATATGACAACGATCCGTACTAGATAGATCGAGCCGAAAATTTTGAGTTTGGAGATAGATAATGATATCTCTGTACCATATGTCATCAAAAATGATCAGAAAAAAAGATTCGTCAAGCAAGGAATCCTCTGCCACATTTTATGTCTCAGTGGAGGGAAGGTCACATATCAGTTCGGAAAAAGCCAACGATTTCTTAGACTTAGCACGTTCAAACTCTTGGAGAATCATTATCCATTTGGAGTACTTTCCCCCTAGAAATTGTCGGGTGAGGATGTGTTGCATAGGGTTGCAATAAAAAATAACAATGGTTCTGTATAATAAGATATAATGACGAAAACGTTGGAAATCTTGAACAACTGCCAAGGCCAGTTTCTCTACATGTAGGTATTTGGTCTCGGTAGTTGTGAGACTCTGAATAAAATAGTATATCACATGTTCGTCATGTGAATCATTCTCTTGGACTAATACCATGGAAATGGTAGAGTCTGAAGTAGCTAAATAAAGGAAGTAGTCCTGACTATAGTCAGGGGGAAACAATAATGGTGTATGGGTTAAGGCAAGTTTCAAAGATTCAAAGGCTTTGTCCATAGTATCGTCCCATACGAACTCGTAACCTTTATTGAGTAGTTGAGTGAATCCTTTCATCAGTTCAGCGTAATTGGGGATGAAACGACGCAAAAAATTTGCCTTCCCTTGCAAACTTTGGAGATGGCGTTAAGTGGAAGGAGGAGGTAGATTAAGGATAGCCTCAACCTTCCAGGGGTCTACATAGATCCCATGTATCAACATAATAAAACCAAGAAAATGGTCGGTCTCCACACAAAAAACACATTTATGTGGGTTTAAGCGGATATGATAATAACAACAACGTACAAAAATGGCCATCAAATGCGTCAGGTGATCATGACGACGCATGGAATGCGTTGGTAGATCGTCAATATAGGGTTGCACAATGTGCTTAATATCATGGAAAGCATAAGACATAGCACACTGAAAAGTCGCACCATCATTCTTGAGACCAAAGGGTAATTTCCAGTAAGCAAAGGTTCCCCAAGGGCAAATGAAAGCGGTATTGTGTTGGTCTGCATGTAGAATATTAATCTGATTATAGCCAAAGAAACCATCCATAAAAAAAAAAGATATCATTGTCAACACAGTCATCAACGATATGGTCAATGAAAGGGGTCAGGTAATTGTCCTTAGGAAAATCCTTATTCATGTCCCTATAATCTACGCAAACGCGGATGGTACCTTGTTTCTTATTCATTGGAACTAGATTGGATATCCAATCAGTCAAAGCCATGGGTAAATAAAGCCATCTTTAAGAAGTTTTTCAACTTCAATCTTGATAGCAGCAGCTTTGCATGGGTGCACTGGAAGAATTCTCTGCCAAATGGGTTTAGCATCCGGGTATGTCTTAATCTCATGTAGAATGATATTAGGATCGATACCTGGCATCTCTTTGTAACTCCAAGCAAAAACGTCGCAAAATTGTTGGAAAAGGGATTTATACGTATGGACCTCATCAGTAGAACATGAGGCGTCGATATGAATGTTCTCCAAGACTTCAGGTTTAATGGATATGTCGAGAGGGATGGTAGGTGAAATGTTGCTCAAGTTCCCTTCATACAAAATATCGTGTGATGACTCAGGAACTAAAGAAATAACAACAACAATCGACGGAGTCAAAATCCATTGTTAACTCTCAATGGTGTCACGTTATAGGAAGAGAATGGAGCGGTGATCCCCATTGTCCCAGGGAGTGTCTTCCATAGACGTGACTGACATGATCATCTCATCTGTAGGAAAAATCACGTGAAATAAATAGGGAGATGAATCACAGAGAGAAGGAGAGAAAGGGGTTGTTGATTTAATATCTTGGTAAGTGGATTCGACCAGACTTAAAGGCATCTTGTTTCCATAACAGAGGTGATCACCAGGGTTAGGTACTACCCATGGTCCATATGACTCAAGGGTCTCACAAACAATGGTGTATATCATCGTAATAGAGGCAACAAAAGGAGGGGGAGTATCGGGTGGTGGGATTGGAAATGTACCCATCGAAGTTGAATCTTTCAAGAGACCCACTCTGACATTCTCGTAACCAGGGGGTGTCTTCGAGATAAAGGGAACATTGCTAGCACGGGAATCAGAATTAAATAAGGCCAGTTGGTCAACAGTAACTACCTTTCCTTGTTGCGGGAAATGTAACACACAAAATAGGGTAGACACAACTGCACGCACGGAATCGATCTAGCTACGACCAAGAAAAAGGTTATAATCAAAAGGTGCATTGAAGACCTCAACTTCGACACTGATCGATTTACCTTCCAATGTAATAGAAAATGACAGAAGAACACCCTAGGATTTAAATCCTGTACCATTGAAGGCCTTAAGTGTATTGTGTGATTCGGTGAGGGCAGGAGAGCCAATGGCTTTCCAACAAGTGACAGACATGATGCAAGTCGAGGCTCCTTCATCAATAATAGTTCTACAAATATTCTTGTTTTCAACAACAACTTGGATCTGAAATGTTAACTAAGGAGGAAGCCTTGGAACATGATCTTCCAAGTCAAAGATTATGAGATTAGTATCTGTGGGGTCAATTCCACCAATGGATTTTAACAGTTCTTTCCGTTGAGCAGGACACCTTTGAAGGACTTCAAAAGATGACATCGCAGAGGGTGCTTGCACAAGATCTTCTACAATACTGTAGTTTTGTGCATCACGAGTGTGAGGGTTAAATGCAGACTTTGGAACAACGCCCTTGGGAGGAGGGAAAAGAACTGTATCGAGACCCAGTATTTTGAGATGAAGAGGACCGTTTGGAGGTGAAGTTGGAGGAGAAGGTTGAACCAGCGAAGGTGGTATATCATAAACTTTCTCTTTTGACGGAGAGTAATCCTTGGCTCTAGTTGCTATTGCAACTTCATTCTTTTTGGAATCACGAGTACACATAAGGACATAGGACGAGGTAGAAGGAGAAGTTTGGTCATGAATGACTAGTTGTGCTTGCTGCTAAGAAGGGAAAGGCTATGAAAAAATGGCAGGTGTAGGAGGTTTTCTGCTCCCTTGGAGGAACTTAGTAACCTCGGCGCATCTTGGACAATCTTTCCTGTAATGATCTTCACCACAAATAAGGCAGGGGTAACGAGGTTTACATTTATCTTTCTCATTAGCAGTTTGTGTCTTGGCTTTATCATATTGTGAATTATTATTCTTGTCCTCCTTGTTCTTACCCTTCCCTTTCTTTTTATTTGGATTTTTTTCCGGTAGGCATGGATTAAACAGAATTAACTTCAGTACGGTGGAAGGAGTAGGAGTAGAAACATTTTTCACATTAGAATTATTATATTTGGGATTGGTGTGACCGACGTGTGTGGACTGGGCCTCAACATGAAAGGTGCCAATAACACCATCAACAACATGAGAAGCTATTGGAGGTGTTGGGGTAGGGTTTGTGGAAGGACGAGGAGCATTAGGAATCAAATCGTAAAGTGTTCCCGTTTGCGAATAAATGAGATCAAGATACTGAGCACGACTAATCGCCTGCTCTTCAATGACAACACCACCCATGGCGACATCATGAGCGATAGGTCCAATGAGTGATTTGGTAAACCACTCAGCCAATAGTTGATCAGGAAGGGGAACTTTGATTAAACATCTTCTCCTCCTCCACTCATGCATGTGATCAAAAATATGAGTGGACGAGGATTGCTTGAAAGAACTCAAAATTTTGGTTCTCATCTCATATTGTATTAGTAACTGGTAATGTGTCAAAAAGGCCATGGTTAGGGTGTTAAATTCATTGAAGAAACCTCGTGGTAACTCGATGTACCATTTTGCTGCCAAACCTATAAGAGTTCGTTGGAAAAGTTGTAATCTAGTGGAGTCATCCATTAAGGAGTTACATGAACACCATAGATGAAAATTCATAACATGATTATTCAGATCTTCTCCCGCTCGACTGCCAAATTTAGGAATTTCAGATGGTAACTTGGCCGGTATGACGGGCCAATAAGGAGAATGTAAGATAGGATCATTCAAAATCCTGGACATAACTTGAGGATGTTTCCCCCAGATGGTTGTAGACTTCCTATAAAATGAAGGTTCCAAGGTAGATATTGTACCATAGGTATGTTATGTCCATATAGTGGGTTATGGACTCCAACCTGAGGTTTCACCCCAAGTTGAGGTTGTGCCTCAATCTGAGGTTTCCCCCCAAATTGAGGTTGTCCTCCAACTTGGGTTTGACCTCCAACAAGAATCTAGAAACCAAAAGTGATAGATAAATTGGTGCCTCCAAAAATATTGGAGCCACTAGGGCCAGATCCTCCAAGCAGGGGTGGAGGAGGAACATACGACCCTCCAGAGAGAACCTGGGAAGGTGTAGGAACAAAACTAGCAGCATCATTATACCCAGGAGGAACAAAAATTCCAGAAACTCTAGATGGGACCTAGGTAGAGGTAGGAACGAAAGTATTCATAGATCTATACCCAGGGGGAAGTGATAGATTCGATCTAGGTGGAAGTGGTGTCCCAATTGGAGCTTGGGAGATAACCACATTTCAAGTAGGAATCGTGGTAGCTTGTGGGACCATAGTACAATGGGCCATCTAGAGAGTAGGAATCGAGTGAGAACCAATCAACAATTGGTCTGAAACAATGATGACATTACTGGTAATACCAGTAAAATGGTATAAAGGTATCGTATAGGTGACAGACGTCTCAGGTGCTTGTGATCCCATAGGTCGATCAGGACTCGCTCCTAGGTTACCGTACAGATCACGTATTGTCAAAGGGATAGAACCAAAATTAGAAGGTCCAACAGTGTGAGTCGGGGTCCCAAATGGTTCACTTGGAAAAAATGGATTCTCTACTCTGGATCTGACGTTAGGTTCGGTAGGTACTCCAGTGTTGTCAACAACAACAATTTCCCCGGACGAGTTCATCCGAAGTATATGTGCATCTGGTCTAAGAGGGGGAAGCCTGAATGCCTCTAAAGATTCCTAAACAATTTGAAATCCTTTAAAGAGTGTGTGCTCCCAACCTCAAAAGCTAATTCATTGTTGACTACTTTCTCAGGAGAGCCTTCTGGTGAGTTAGGAGGCAAGGGTTGGTAACCTTCTGGATCTTCCGGGGGTAATCCTTGCATCCTACGTGAATGACGAAGGCCGATGTTTCTTGATCCAAGTAAAGAATGAAGAAAATATATGGCCAACTAGAGGAAACAAACATCACTCACTAATAAAATCTAGGAATCAAACCAAGCAAACAAAACCTTCTTATTTCGAAGTCACTAGTTGGTGATGAAATCCAACATCGCAAAGTCAAGACACGAAGGGGCTGGGATAAGCAGGTGGAAACGTTACGTTGACAACCTGCGTAACAGACTTACACCCTAGTGCAAGCTCCAACACATAATCATGGGTATACCCTCCAAGGATCCCAAGTGAGTTTGGCCAATGTCGATTCCAGGTACCATGAATACTTGCCCCTTCACAGTCACCTCGTGTAAAGACCCTAAAGATATAGGCTACTAAGGTTACCAACTATAAAAATGATGCCTGGGGAAACAGTTGACAGTCAGATCCACGTGCAAAGGCAGAGTATCTATCCCTAAATCAACTCGAAAGGCTTCCACTCATAATTGTGGGTATACCTTCAAGTGACCCCCTTAATACACGCAATCTCTACACCAAGACCAATAAAGCAGGGTGAGTAACTCTTCCAGTCGTAATGCGACCTCAGGTTTGACCCTTGTGTGAGAAGGGCTTCCCGGGACAAAATGTAGCAATTGGATTTGAACTCTCCCTATCACAAGATATTATTGTGTGTTTTGATTCTTTGGAGAGTGTGCCTCACAACCTATTCCAAAGTGCTATCCTAGCTAATGTTGGTGAAAAAGATCCCTAGAAAATAAAAGTTACTAATAAATTTTAAATTTACGCTGTATTTTAGAGGTTGTTGCTTACTCAGAGAGGGAGATGGGAGTGAAACTGATGAAGTTAATACCTTGACCCAATAAAATGAAAAAAGAGATGGATGTGCAATTTTCAATTCAATGAACTCTAGGTACAATAGGGAGAAGGTATTTATTTTGAAGTACAACAAGCTACAAATTGCAATTCCTTAATTTCGAATGAACACAATAACAAACAATCACAAACTATAAAATTTTCCAATTTCTTCTCTTTACCAATATTTTGAATGTAAAAAATTTTCTTGCGAGAGATAACTAAAATGAATAAATGATTCCAATTCTTCCTTTCCCAAATCAAATCATAGATATAAATATGAAAGGAAAATGTAATCAAAGAAAATCAATACACTCACAACACAATTCCCGAACCAAATTTATAATGTAGACAAAAACGAAAAAGACAAGAAAACCTTTTGATGCAAGCAAGCAAAAAGCATTTCTTAATCAACAAACAATCTGACAAACAAAATGAATTCAAAACTTTAAGACAAACCAAATACCCTTTGTCAAACAAGCACCCAAATGAAGATCTGAGATTAGACCCTTGTGACAATGAGAATGGGTAAAAAAATTGCAAAATGAAAAGAAAGATTTTCAATCACTGAAAACCAATCAAAATCAATCTCTAAACTCAGGAATCGATCAAACATGAGTATAAGAAGTTCACCCCAGGATACTAAGGAAAATTTGGGTAGTAAAAGACAAAATGACTTACTCCATCAAAACCTACAAGANAAAAAAATTGCAAAATGAAAAGAAAGACTTTCAATCACTGAAAACCAATCAAAATCAAGCTCTAAACTCAGGAATCGATCAAACATGAGTATAAGAAGTTCACCCCAGGCTACTAAGGAAAATTTGGGTAGTAAAAGACAAAATGACTTACTCCATCAAAACCTACAGGAGTGGTCACAGGCTGGGTATAGGCCACAGAGTGACGAGCTAAGGTCATCGTAGGCCACTGGTAGAGTAGAGTGCGACGTCTTCACACTGGATTGGATAAGCAGAGAGCAACATCTCAAGGTCTTCGCAAGCTGTCAATGAGGTACAGTGCGACAATGTTTGTAAATTTGAAAATTTTGGAAGAAAGACAAAATTTCTAAAGGAACTTCTAAACCCAATGAGTCCAGATAGATCACCCACAGACTCAGAGAATGAAATTTATCAAAGGAAGGCAGGCTAAAGGCAAGTAGGAAGAAAAAAATCAAAAGGAGGTTGTATCCCTAGTATGGTC
>JASDQU010883843.1:6698-31750 GCA_032191745.1 Picea mariana | reverse complement strand
GATGCATTTTATCACGAAACTACCCAAGGTGGAGGGTAGAGAATGTATTTATGTAGTGGTTTATAGATTGACCAAGTTCTCACATTTTCTTGTGATACCTTCAGAGTAAAATAAACAAAAGTCACAAATTTGTTCTTCAGGGAGGTTTTCAAACTCCATGGATTGCCAAGGCTCAAAGTCAGTGACATGGACAACAAATTTATCAGCACTTTCTAGCAGGACCTGTTTTTTTTTCTTTTTCAAGTAAAAATAGGGTAGATCCTACAGTATTATATCACAAGAAAAAAGAAACATCTGTCCTTAGGCTTACAGCTGTTCCGCCAAATTAGTGGAAACCGGAACAATTGGCAGCCTTGGATATCCATGTCAAAAAGAGGCAGACCACCATCTGCCCTACCCAGAGGAAACCAGGACATGTGGCGGCCTATATTCTGTGCATTAACCATGGAAATTGAAATTGAAACTAGACTAAACATTAAAGAGTTTGAGTTGATTGAACCCCTAACCAAAACCTGAACATCTAACCATAACCAAAAATCACTCCTAKCCAAGCAATTACCCATTGGTTCTAGAGGTGGTCTTGTCAGGGTCTTCATTGTGTGGTCCATTCCGAGTTGGCATAGCATAAGGTCTCACACACGTCAGACATCTTTTATTTGCTGGTGCATTGGAGAAAGCCTCGTACAACATGTCTATGCATTGGTTCATGAGTGTAACATGGTAGACCTGGTTTTCCATCTGGCTTTTCAGGTAAAACACCAAGTCTAATTATTCTGGGTGGAAGAAGGGAGGGGGGACACACCACTATTCCAGTGCAATCGAGATAGGAGGTGGTGCAAGGACCTTGCCACCCTCCTTAGATGTGCCACCCTACACAGCCTCTCTTGTTGCAGCCTGCATGCCATCCTTTGCTCCGTCCTGTTGCTACGTTATCACACTCCATCCCTGAGCTCCTACCTTCTTCCCGAGGTCCTCTTCTTGTGCAGTGGCTCTGGAAGGATCGTAGTTCGCTGAAAGTCTGGCATCCTGAGAAGCCATATGGAGGAGCTCCTCTGGGAACTCATCCTCGACGTAGAAGATGTGGAAATCCTCCATTTTTTCCTCCATGGTGCTGGTTTCATGGTGAGCCGCTGTAATTGACTAAGTGTCTTCCTCAGGGAAGCTGCTTGGAGGTTTCCAATTCTATGGCACCGTGAAGAGAAGAGACTCCAGAGGGATATGTATGGGTTCCTCCAGAATGACCTCCTCCACATAAGCCACTGTTGGTGACCAGGCCATCCCTTCCCTGTGAGTTGTCTGAATTCTCTAAGGGCGGGCCATGGAGAGTGCCCGCTCTAGCCTCTGCTTCTGCCTCTGTCTCGCAGCCAGGCTATAACAGGTAGGGACGGGACATGGATTACCTCCATCCTGTGGAATCGAGAAGGTGATTCTAATGGCAAAGTTGCAGGAGGTGTTGCAATGGTCGCACCAGAGCACGAAAGTGCTATCTTGGTGCGGACCGAAGATGAAATGGAGAGAATTGATGCATAGCTGGGTGATAACAGGGAGGTGTGACATGACGACTACCATTATCACCCCCCCTGCATTGAATTTCCTTGCCT
Organism: Picea mariana; assembly: GCA_032191745.1. Taxonomy (NCBI): domain Eukaryota; kingdom Viridiplantae; phylum Streptophyta; class Pinopsida; order Pinales; family Pinaceae; genus Picea; species Picea mariana. Next base: position 30,149 of record JASDQU010883843.1, on the reverse strand, counting down.
CCAGTCTGTTCACGCGAGGGAGTAGTCCCATGGCTCTTGGCTGGTAGTTAAGGATGGATCCCATACTTAATGACGAGGGGATGGGAGCTGACATGCCTTATTTATGGCTTGGCTTGTCCTAGTGCAACATGGCGCTTGTGTGATGCGTGTCACCCCATCCGGGGCTAGCAAGAGTTGTTAAGGATTAATAGGTATAGATTTGACACCGAGCATTAGATATCATCCACAAAAAGATGGGCATACTGAGATTGTAAACAAGTGGGTGGAAGGATATCTGAGGAACTTTGTGGGGGGGGCAACATCAAGCACAGACAAAGTAGTTACACATGGGTGAAAATTGTTATAACACTACCCATCACATGTCCATTGGGATGACACCCTTCAAAGCATTGTATTGATACAATGCTCCATCATTTGTAGATGTGGTATTTGGGGACAACAAGGCTCCCAAAGGAAAAGACTGGATATAGGAGAGTTAGGAGATCCTCAAGATACTTAAGGAGAATTTACATGCAATCCATAATCAACAAACGATATATGCAGATAAGCACCGGGTCAAGCATAGATTTGAGGAGGGAGACTTGGTATTTTTGAGGCTACAACCTTACAAACAATCTTCGTTGAAAAGGAGTGGGGAATAGAAACTGAAGTCGAGATTCTATGGCCCATATAGGATTAGCAGGCGAGTGGGGGAGGTGGATTACGAGCTTGAGTTGTCATAGGGAAGTAAAATCCATAATGTGTTTCATGTGTCATGCCTTAAAAAGGATTTAGGACAACAAATTTCTACTTCCATGGAGTTAACCCCATTAGATGAGGAAGGTGAGGTGGAGTTGGAACCCGAGGAGGTTTTGGAGATTAGGGAGTAGAGGTTGAGGAGTCAAATTATCAGGGAGTGTATGATCAAGTGGAGAGGTCTGCCATTTGAGGACGCTACGTGGGTGGGAGAACATATCCTATAACACCCTAGCTTACAGTTGATTGAGGACAAGTAATCTAGGGAAGGGAGGACTGTAATGTCCCTTTCCCTGTGATGACTCTAGGAGGAGCGACTCAATAGCCTATACTGATTCCCGTAGGCTATAGTCGGGAGAAAAAGGGAATAAAAGAATTATTTAGTGTCATTTGCTAGAAAATCCTAAGTTGAAAGTGACATTAAGTAATAAAGTGGAAAAAAATTGATAAAGTGACTTAAAATAGTAATTAAAGTCAAAACTTAGGAAAAGTCACTTTAATTAAATAAAGTGAACAAGAAATTAGAATGGAAATCAAGTATAAAGGGGAGGATAACCCTAATTCCTCTCATTATCAAATATTGAGATTGAGAATTGGATTGCAGAGAGAAGTCAGACAAATTTGTGGACTTTTGTGGATTTCCAGGGAGAAACCACCACAATGATTGATTTCGGTGTTGGAAGACACACCCTAGTTAGTCAGGAGGATAATCCAGATTCTCCATCGTTCTTCAGCGTTGTAACATATACATCATTGGATCCATTCAGAGGGATTCACATCAGTTAGGGAGATTCAAATATTCTCCCTTGGTGCTTAGAGGGAATGGGAGTTACATGATTGATGAAGAGAGAGGCGTGGAGGTTCATGAGGGAAGCTCTCCCATCAGACAAAAAAATATATGCATATTTTCAGTGCATGCAACATATTTCACCGTGCATGCAACTTATTTTCCATCCAATATCATATTTGGACTTGCATGCGACATATCCACACTTGCATGTAGCATATATTTTATTTCCTTTACTCTCATGTAGCAGATTTGGTATTTTCTTTACTCGCATGTAGCAGATCTATCTGTAGGAGATTCACCATTCATCAGTGACAATATTTGAAATATATTCCCATTGCATGCAACGTATTCTCAGTGCATGCAACATATTTCATTGTGCATGCAACATATATTCCATCCAATAACATATTTGGACTTGCATGCAACATATTCTTAGTGCATGCAACACATTTCATCATGCATGCAACGTAATTTCCTTCCAACAACATATTTGGAATTGCATGCAACAAACTCACACTCGCATGTAATAGATATAATATTTCCTTTGCATGCATTTGTATTCTATGTTAGATCTAGATTTATAAAGATCAATATGAAGAGTTTTGAGTAGTTTAGCAGTGTTTTGCTTATATTCTAGTATTCCATTTATTGTAATTTCAGTCTTTACCATTAGTGCAATAAAGAAATTTTTTCCAACGGAAAAGCTATTTGCATGCAGTGAAAACAAGCTTAAAACCCCAAACATTATGAGAATAAACTAAACCGGATCCAAAATACTTTAAACCACATTCAAAAACCCAAAGAAACTTCAGTCAGATAGCCAAATTAGTATTTGGGATATTTCATTCTCCTTGCAAATTGAGTGGACTTATGTGCAACTATTTCTTTCTTTGGGTACCTTCTCCCTTTATTGTAGCTTGAACAATTTTTGTTAGGCTTGATGGGGAAGGAAAAATGTTATCACGACATGAAAGAAGCTCCTCGTAGGAATCTTCATATAGATCTTCTTGAAATTATTGAATCTCTTTGGTGGAATTTCCGGGACATCTTTCTTCAAAATCTAGAGTTTTGATGATGGATTTTCCAGGGAAATTAGCTTCCCAAATCTTGGATGGTTCTTTGGTTCTATAGAAGTTGTCACAATTGATTTGTGACTGAATTTTCAACAATATGTCTTCAAGGCCATTTAATGCTCCTTGAACAAGGTTTTCAAGAACCGAGTTTATCTTAAATCAATCTCTAGATCCTTTTCAAAACTTTAACTAGAGAGCTTCTAGTTTTCCAATAGTATATGATCCTAAAAAGTATCATATTTCTTGAAAACAAATCGTTCCCCAATGTAGTTGCAAAAAATGTTGATGTTCAGATTGGTCAAGATCTAAACAACAACCTCACAAGAATAAAATATCCCCTTGCGTTAATAGATGTGGTACTCCTATGTTATAGTATGAAAGATATGGCTTGATTTTCTTGGATTAGGATATCAAATGGGAGAACTCTAAACAACAAACCCATTTTTTTTTTCTTTAGTTTGTATATAAAATGGTTCCTGATAACCATATTACTCCTTAAGTGCAATATTTGTTTGGAAATGGACCAAGAAACTTTTTTAAAATAAAAATATAATGAAAGGCATCAATATAAAAATAAATATGTGCTCAACTTCATTGTAACATCCCCCTGAAACACATGCAAGCAAAAGATGCGACCATATTTTCTCACAAGAAAAAGAGTGAAATGATATTGATCACTTCAGAGAACTTTAAATGAGTATTGTATTCAAAACTGAAAAGAATTCGATGGGAATACTCCAAAAATATCATACTCAAAAATCCCAAAGTCTTAGAATTCATTAAATTTATACCTCGAAGTAGTTCTCTGTGAATTTTCATACATAAAGATATTACACAACATTTTAATAAACCAATTGACTAATGCTAAAAAACAAAGCTTGTCAAATGCAATGACTAAACCTGCATGAATCATATAGACAATCCTAACTTACATTAACAACCACATATATGGTTGAAAAATACTCCTATTATATTTAAGAAAGAGACCTGGAAGAATAAAATAAATACACTAAAAAAACTTATCCTTATGCTCAATTCGGAAATATAAACATAAATCCTTGAGAGAAATTGTGTAGAATAAGAAGAAGAAGAAGGGTGGATATTTGTATTTGCAGATGAAGAGTTGATTGTGTACTAAAGGTTGAAAAATGTTATGATGATCTGAACCTTTGATAATTCAACCTCTGCTTTGATGGTGCTATTCCTCTTTTAAATTTGTTCCCAATGCTTTCTTCAAATGCTTTTCCCAAGTAGTTAGGGTTTTGTCCTTCTAGAAGTTTCCACATGCTTTCTTTTTGGAGAAAATCACTTTAATTAATGATTTATTGAATTCTCATTAATGAACTTAATTCATTGGAATTAGTGCCTCCAAGTGGGACTCATTTAATCCTTAAATAAAATTTTATTTAATAAACTTTTATTTCCATAATTTAAACTGACTGTCTTGAAAAATTGGACTGCGTTTTAATTTTATGAGCATGATAGTTGACCTCTCAGCCATGGAAACCATTCTAGACACAATGTTCATCATTCCATATTTCCAAAGAGTCCTCTTGAGAAAAATTGGAGTTGTGTATCTCAACTTATATCCTCGGGAAGTCGAGGTTCCGAATAAATTTCTCAGCATGTCAAGAAAACATAGTTGACTAATATTTTAATTTATGGAAGAATTTTGGCCAAATTCATCCATTGAAACATGTACCATTGTATTCCTCATCAAATGAAATTTATAATGAGGTATTTTTTTCCCAAAACGAACATCCGAATCTTGAGTTATGGGCTCCGGAAGATCGTTGCTCAACAATCGTCGATCTAGCTCGTGGATCAATCTTCACCTTTGATTTAACTCTGCCCTTTTTTAATCCTACATGCATTATGGAGATGAAGAGTTTAGTGTTTATAATGTAAAGGTTTCCATGTCATTCATTTGAAACAAAAGGAGCTCATGGAGGTCGTGCCTTAGGAAAATTCATGACTTTGTAAAATTTTGATCACCCAGTTAGTGCCAAGTCATCACCAAGTCAGTGCCATATGTATCAGTGTGATATGATTCCATAGGATTCCATGTGTTTTAGTATAATTAGCTACCATTTCCACCACATATATTGATATAATAGGCTACAAATGAAAATGAATAAGACTTAGGAAAACAAGTTAAGGGAGAGTATGGGATGATGAGATGGGAGATGAAGTATGGCAGGTTTGGGAGTGAGGAGGGGTCATGGGATGGTGAGGTATGGAGGGAGTGGAGTGTAGGTCCACTATATGGGAGAGTGTGGTGGGCTGCAAGAGTGAATATTGAGTGAAGTGAGGAAGGGGGAATGGGGTATGGCACCATGGGAGTGAGGAAAGAGTGGAGAAGGGGATAAATGAGAAATGGGCCCATGGGTATGGGATGAGACTTAGGGATATGGGAGGAGGCTTAGGATGTTTTACTAAGTAAGGAGAGTATGGAAAATGCAAATAAACTAAGTATAAAAAATAAAGGAGAGTGGATAGAAGAGGAAAAATAAACTAAGTACAAGAAGAAAAGTGATGAAAATGAAAAGTAGTGAGAGTATTCCCAAGACTAAGTATAAGAGAGGAAACTTAGTATTGGGAGAGTAATCAATTATGTTAGAAAGGTGATAAAGGTGGTGTAAAAAAAAAGAAGGTGTTTGCACAAGGAAGAAGTGCTCTTTTATGGAAGAACAAGTAGTTGGAAAAAACATGGATATCTTGGGCATACAAACTCAGATTTTGAATCTATAAAATGCATGACAAATCCAAGACCGAGGGATATTCCATGAGATAATTATCATTCAAAATTACCTTATTTTGATATAAAATTTATTTTTTTATTATTCCAAAGAGCGTAAAACCGAGGTGACTAAATTTTTGATCAACAATGCTCGAACCTAGTCTTTTCTGTCTACATCACTGTCACTCCATCCAAATCCAAAGACTAAGGCAAGTGTCCACCCTTGAATCAATACTTCCACATCCAATCTTCATCAAGGAGATCCTCCACCATGTCTAAGTGCTACAATTCGAACCTACTGATGCATCCGTACTTCGACCTCTTAGTCATGCTTTCGTGCACTAACTCTCCAAGTGTTGAACTATCAAGTTCATTACTTGAGAATGCACAACATCCCCAAATCTTGGTCACTTCCTTATGAAATTATTTCCATCTACACAACAACCTCATACCAAGGCAAGCTCTCCCCTCACCTTGCTACACTATGAATTCACCCAAAAACAAGGTCATCTGCGACAACTTGACTCCACTGCCCACCTCATGGAACAATTATCCAATCTTCTACACATAGTCCACATCACATCTAAGTGTGTGAAGAGTCAAGGGAAATCATTGTGCATATGAACTTCCAACCAACTCTGCCCTTGTATCTCAAACTCTTCTCAAGTCCACAAGTTTGGCTTTCTTGATCGATTTCTCCCCATATTCATTTGTGTCTTCGGATATGAAATGTCCCATCTGCACCAAGAACTACACGTCCAAACTTCCTTTGACCCACTACGTCATCACCCTACCATGCTGTTGTGTCTACCTCTCTATTCCTTGCAATTTTTAGGCTTCACCCTCAACCATGCCGTCCAAAGAAAGAGAAACACCCATGTCTAAGTAATTTCTTCATGCTGCAATCTATCTATCCGCACAATCCTCCAAACTGATTCAAGTCCTCAACTCACCTATGTTAGTCAAGTAAACTATCCACAACTCAATGTCTGTGATAACAATGGCCAATGAACCTATACTCCTCAAACATCTCAACAAATTATCCAAAGTGCTCCAAGTAAAATAATTCAGCTCAAAGAACTTCCATGCTGTAGGCACGTTCAAACTAATACTCTTTCCAACCTCAACCAATGACCCCGTCGGATCTCTGAGTCATCACAAAATCATTTGCAAGTCACCAAGGTGCGCTCTGTCTCATCCAATGTTCCCTACCAAAGGTGATCAAATAGCACCCAAGTCACCTTGTTTGTGTTCTACCCATTCATGTCGACTGCCAACAATTCTTGATCAAATTCTTTGTTGACCCCATCCATCTCCTAGAATAGAATCGCCTCGCATCTCCTGCAAGCATCCAAAATCTGGCACTGTCGTCACGACTATCAAGTCATCACATGACCCAAATAATATGGCCAAGGAACCAATGCACTAATGTATCTCATCCAAGAGTTAGGAAACTCCTCAAGTCACCTCCACAACTGCACACAAATCTGCCTAAGTCCACCACATGTCTGTTCCAAGTAGGTCACCCCAAGATCTCTACACATTCACCCAAGTCAAGGCGTCCTAACTTATACTTGACTTATTTTAATCTGCACCACTTGAGTCACCCTCGATTTTTTCGGTTTTCACCATGGAAACATATTACACTTGAACCACCAATTCATTTGAATTCCCTTCAAAGAACTCATCACAACACTTAGGAAATGAAAGAACTCAAAACCAACCATACCTTTCCAATGACATTCTTGGCTACACCCATGGTTCAAGTCCATTGTCCGAAGCCTTCACTTTCCCAAGCCACTGATTCTTCACCATCTCCGCTCCTTGATTTCTTCCGCTCTAAGGCACCATGCACACACCATCCGAATTCTAAGTCTACTGTTAACTGACTTGCATAACTCTGCAAAGATTCTCCTCATCCAAAGGATGCTGTTGACCCACTCGTCCAACAACCCACGTCAAATAAACTGCTATTATCAATGATGCATGGCACATATATGTCATGATGAAAATGTGCCCAACCAACTGCCTTGCTGAAAAGGTTTTCTAAGTTGAATTAAGTCATCTAACTCACCCAAGTGATTCAACTTGTTGCAACCCATAAATGCTCCCCTTCTCGATCACTTCTGCAATCACTTCTGTGGTTATATCTGCGACAAATTCTGCATTCGTATTTTTTTCCCAAGTGCTCAGTTCTCCCAACGAAATTTGCGCTTGGTCTTCTCAAGGTGTGCACATAGGTCTGACACTTACTTCTGCTTCAAATCAAACCAACCAAGTCTGTGCCCAGACTATCTCTATGATTAGCTTTGCGACAAGTTCTGCAATCACCCACCTTGTCGAAGTGCTTCATTTCACCACAAAATATGCTCTTGGTCTATACAAGGTGTGTGCATCTAGATCAACCTTCCACCGCATCATCAATTAGAAACTCTGCCGTAAGTATGATGCAAACAATTTGTGATGAAATAGTTCACCCCACCGAACTGTTCAACAAGTCCGTGAACGTTCCCATCGAACTTCCTCCACAACAAATGCCTTCAAATATTTATCTAATACCATCTGTCACGTCCCCAAATTGTGCTTTCCTGAATCTTGTGATCTTGCAGCTCTTGAGGGCATGCGACACCATGTCATTTCTCACTTGTCTACTTGGAAACACTAAGGATACTTTGTTTAGACTTTGACTCCTCACCTAGAGCATACCCATACTCTATTATAGGCTACATGAGAGTCACACTCCTACTCTAGTGAAACTCTCTTGTATACTTAGATAATTTGTTAACATATTAACACTTAGTCATTTAAGCATACATCCATGTCATGAAGGGAACACTTGTGAAGGAAACAAGAGACACACAGATATAGTGCAGGTGACACAAAAAATGCCTAACACTCGACTAAGTATTATTATTGTAAAATAATTACAATATGATCAATTCCAGCTCGATTCACAACTTGGGAAGAGTCACACAAATCTCCACACCTAACTAAGACACTCATACATAGATTCATTACACCGAGACTCATTTGTCACAACAACTTTCACAAATCTTGCAATGCACCCCAAACGTGTGCCCACCACGGACTCACCATCTCTTTTTTGTCACAAGACTTCACACATTCCCGCGATTTTGTCTCATAGCATGCCTCAACCAGATCCGCGAAAAAACATCACCAAACTCAACCCAAATAAGTTCACCCCAAATCTGTTCACAAAATTACCTCAAGGAAGCACGAGTTTTCCCATGTGGAGTGAATTACCTCCTTGAGAGAGCTTGCCTCTCTTCATCCAAGTCTACCGCAGAACCTTGAATCTGATTTTTCTCCCCTTGTTGTGTCTTCTTGGTTTTGTGCCTTATTCTCTTATATGGAATTCAAATTCCACGTTCACAAATCGTCGTATCATTTGGGTGTGTCTCGCCCCTTCGTGAACCAACACACAAAAATAAACCATCCTAGACCCATGTGCCCAAATGAACCCATGCGCTCGTCAACTAATGTGTCCCTTGGGACTGATGCACCCCAAAATTAGGTGCAATCCTTATGTCAATGTGCCCCAGTCTCTTTGGTGCGCCCCATCTCTTGGTCACTTCCACCCCATGCTTCATCTCATGCTTGGGAAAGCCCCTTGACATGATCATGTGCCCAAGGTGCCCACTTAGCCAACTAGTGTGACTCTTGGGTGTCAGAGCAACCACAAGTTCTGTATCCTTGAGGACTTGGGCAAGGGTCTCCATTCCATTCTAGCCGAAGACCTTACATTAGGTATATCAGAAGTCTTGTAGGTGTCCTGAAAAAATCCTTAGATAAGTTGATCGACTTCCTGACTGTTATAATGGCACCAAGAATAATACTTAGGAAGATTACTCTCTAATACCCGGGTAATCAAGTAGTATGGATAAGGGTATGGTCGAACCTCCTTAGTTATGTCTCTTAGATGTTGGGTCGAGTACTAGTATTGGACCTCACAAGTATATCGGAGATCTATAGCACAAGAAACTCCTTTGTCCTTAGGACCCTTGAAGCCCTAATCCTAGATGTCAGTCCAAAAATATTATAAAATAAAGGGGTTGTGTTGAAATTTTGAATATTTAGTCACTAAAAACCTTGCTTCCTACTTTCATTTTGGAAAATTCCTAAATAATCTTCAATATTAAGAATTTGAGCATTTTTTCAGTGCAATGTTCTTTAGATGGGAGTATAACTCCATGGGAGTAAAAAAATGTTATAGTGGTCCCACAAGTACCCTTATTTGAGACCTATCTCAATGGAATCCTGATGTCATACTAATCACAATGGTCCTTCTCTTTCGTAATCCTTTTTTTTGGGTGGATCCACTCACCCTTTCACTAGCTGCCTATCTCAAAAACTCCAAAAATCCTCACTGATCACATTGGTACCACTCTCTAGTAAGTCTTTTTATGTGGACCCGCTATCCCATATCTTTATCCCCACCCCATTCAAATGTCCACCCGAAAGAAATAATATGGAAACCACATTACTACCTTGGAAAATATACATGATGAACACAACAAATTCAACCATGCTCAAGTTGTTACCAATCACAATTTTGCTACATTTAATGACCAACTTGTTGTTAGATTTTCTTAAATTTTTAGAGCATTAGATTTACTAGAGTATTTAGATCTTATTTTACATTTAACAACCATATAATGAAAATATAAGCAGCATAAAAAAATCACAAGAAGGCACAAATATTTATCCTGGGAAAATCCCAAACCCGGGGAAAAACCCAACCAACCTTTCTTAGATAGATTCTTTCTGATAATACAATCCAACCATGAACAAGCTTTTCTTCACAMGATAAAAATTGATAATGAAGAAACCTCGATAAAAATAACTTATCTCTTCTTTCCAAACCATAGAAAGGGTAGAAAACTGCAACACCATACAAGACTAGTGCACCTCTCCTAGAGAAACCACCAAGAATCACCAAGAAAACCCCAGTTGTTGCAATAATTGCGTCTTCTCCTTGCCTCAAACTTGCGCCTTCTTCTTGAGTGAGATAGTTGTGTGAGTGAGTGAACAAATGAGAAATGCGTCACCTTATTTATAGTCTTCAAGTCACTTTAGTTGGGGCCAACTTCTCTTCCTGGATTTCTATTTTCACTTCATCTTTTTCCTGTGGGCCGACTTCTCTTCCTGAAAATTCTATTTCCACTTGATTCTTTTCCTGTGAGCTGACTTCTCTTCTGGGGTGTTCTTCAACTATTCAATGGTATTTCTTTGACTTCTGGAATATTATTCTTCTGTAAGAAAGGTTTTCCAAGAAGGAATACCTCTCACTGTTATCAAAACATCAACACTCCCTCTTAGCTAGGGAGTTATTCTTTCAAGATGTTTCTTCTAGTAGTCCCAAGACTACCACCATAGTATCATGACTACGATATGAGAATATAGTATTCCAAGACTACTACCATAGTATCATTACTATGCTATGAGAATCTAGTAGTCCAATACTACCACCGTAGTCTCATGACTACGCTATGAGCATCTAGTAGTCCGAGACTACCACCATAGTCTCATGAATACACTATGATCATCTAGTAGTCCAAGACTACCACCATAGTCTCACGACTACRCTATGATGTTTCTCCTATCCTAGTAGTCCCAATCACGCCCATCCACTTCACATGGTATGGGAAAGAATACTACCATAGCCACAAGGATACACCATGGTACCAATCACACCTAGCCATTTCACATGGTGTAGRCAAGACCATGCTACAACTCTCAGTCACACCTAGCCAGTTCACATGGCATAGGCAATAGTTGTACCAGGATACAAATTACCCCCTGAGTCACTTCACATGAGTGATATGGGAAACCCTTGGCCAAAGGGAGAGCTTGCTGGAGGAGAAACATCACATCTCCCTCTTAACGACAATGGACATTCTACATCATGCCAAGATTGTATCTGAAGTGCTCATACTTCACCCTAGATAGAGTCTTGGTGAGAATGTTCATTGTCTTCTCACCTGTGGATATGTACCAGATCTCCACTGTTCCTTTTTGCACCATGTCTCATATGTAATGGTATTTGATCTCTATATGATTTGASTTTTCATGAAAGAMTGGATTCTATGAAAGCTTCACACAACTTTKATTATCACAATATATCAAAGTTGGCTCCAACTCTAGATCAAATAACCCTGCAAGCAACTTCTAAAACCACACTACTTCACAACTTGCAACAATGGCTGCTATAGATTCTACCTCTGCTGTACTGAGTACCATTAACGTCTATTTTATGCTCAACCATGAGATCATACCTAATCCCAAACTGAAGCAACATCCTGATGTGCTTTTCTGGTCCACTACACTCCCCCCCAGTCATAGTCTGTATAACCTTGCAAATTTATTTCAACATCCAAGACATATCTGAGTCCATATCCAACCATACCATGAAGGTACCTCAACACATGCTTTGTTGCTACCAAATGTACATGTCTAGGATCAACTATGTACTAACTCAAAGTGTTCACTGCAAAGCATATATTCGGCATGGTGTTAACCAGGTACATCAAGGATCCGATCAACTGTACTTACATCGTGGGAACAACCAAATATGAATATGAATCACTCAAGAGATTCATATTTGTAACCATAGGTGTGGCCATGGGCTTGCAGTCCATCATCCCAAATTTCTGCAAGATATAAACTGTATATTTTCCTTGGATAAGGAAAATCTCATTTGGCCTCCGCCACACCTCTAGTCCCAAGAAATAGTTCATCAAACCCATATCCTTCATTTTGAGCTTTGAAGTGAGGTCCCTCTTGCACCCATCTATGAGCTTCTCATCCCCTGTAAGAAACATGTCATCCACATATAGTACCAAAATCAATGGGAAACTGCCTTCAACCTTGTAGTAAAGGTTGGGATCTGCATCACTCTTAGTAAACCCCAATATCATCATATATCTATCTATTTTGGCATACCATGTCCTGGGTGCTTGCTTAAGCCCGTACAAATCTTTCTTCAATTTGMAAACAYGGGACTCCTTCCCATGGATTACAAAACCTTGTGGTTGCTCTATGTACACTTCATCCTCAATTACACCATTCAAGAAAGCAATCTTGACATCCATCTGGTGTAATTTCCAACCCATAACTGAAGMAATAGAAATAATAGATATAATGGAAGTGTACCTTTCTTCTGGAGCAAATGTCTCGTCATAGTCTTCTCCCTCTTTCTAGGAGAATCCTCTAGCCACAAAGATTGCTTTGTACTTCTCTATTCCATTTGCAGCATGCTTGATATTGTATATCCATTTGGAAGTCACCACTAACTTCCCTTCTGGTCTCGGAACCACTTCCCCCACATCATTCTTCATGATGGATTGATACTCTTCCATCATGGCATCCTTCCACACTTGTTTCTTAGCAACTTCCTCATAAGTGGAAGGTTCCAAATCAATGATATTACTCATCAACATCACATAGTTGGAAAACTTGTGTGGTCTCTTGATCTCTTTGAAAGATCCTATGGGAGTTGCATGTCCTTCAGCTTCCTGCAAAGTGTCCCATACCCATGCTGATCTCTTCTTGATAACTATAATTTCTCTGGGTGGATCTACATGTATATATGGCTCTACTATCCCATTCTAACATTCTGGAATGTGTTCTTCTAGAGTAGAGTCAATCATTACTGCATCCCTTTGAACCTCTTTCTCCTCTCTGTCCTCATCCATGTGAGACTCTCTAGATTTCCTGAAGGTTGCTTCTTCATAAAATGTAACATCCCTGCTAATCTCAATCTGTCTCTGACCAAGGATGTATATTATGTAAGCCTTCGAAGTCTCACTGTATCCAACGAAGGTTCCCCTTTTCTTAAGTCTTTAACTTTGTTCTCTTTTCCTTGGGAACATGTATGTACACTGTACAACCAAATATCCTCAAGTGGATGACTTTTGGTTTATTTCCGGTGAATACTTCTTATGGTGTCTTGTTCCCCAATATCTTATGATGACTTCTATTCTGGACCTATACAACTATATTGGATGCTTCTGCCCATAGATGAATGGGTAAGTTCTGGTCATGGATCATTGCTTTAGCTTCTTCCATAATCGCTTTGTTCTTTCTCTCTGAAACCTCGTTCTGTTGGGGGTTGCAGGGAGTTGTTAGCTCTCTCTTGTTCCTTGCTTCTATGAAAAAGTCTTTGAACTCATTTGTGGTGTATTCACCTCCATTATCTGACCTCAAAATTTTAATCTTTCTTCCCGAGAGATTTTCTACTAAAGCCTTGAATTCTTGAAACTTTTTAAAAACTTCATCTTTTGCTTTCAAGAAATAGATACATGTATTATGTGAGTAATCATAAATAAAAATGACATAGTGCAAAAAGTTACCTAGATATGGTATCGTCATTTGTCCACATACATCTAAATGTATGATGTCCAAGATCCCTTTGGACATATTGTTACTTCTTGAAAATATTCCTTTGGAATTATTTCCAAGTGTGCATCCTTTGCATACTCCATCATGATCTACCCGCATATATGGTAGACCTGTAACCATATTTCTCAAAACTAGTAAGGCTCTGTAGTTGAGGTGAGCAAGTCTACGGTGCCATAGCTCACTGAAGATAGCACTGTTATGTACACGGGCTTGTTCTAGGTGTACCTTCAATTTATACAATCCTCCCTCTCGAAAACCAATCACAGTAGTTGAATCCATACATGAACCCTTAGGCCATAGAAGGACTTGGTCATCCACAAAATCTACTTTGAAGCCTCAATCTTCTAAAGTAGAGATAGAGAGAAGATTCTTCTTTAAACCTTGTACAAACAAAACAAACTTTATTGAGATATAGTTACCTGAATCAAGTTGGTAGGAGGCTTCTCCTACTCCTTTTACTGCATGCATGGAATCATCCCCAAGTTCCACCTGAAGGGATGAACTCTTCTTTATCAATTTTGTAAGAGAAATTCTGAACCTGATCATGTGCTTGGAAGCACCACCTTCCACTAGCCAAATATCACTTCCTTGAGTGATGGTATGTGTGAGAGTTGAGACAAAGATGTACTATTCATATTTTTATTCCTTTGTCTTCTTCTGAGATGTGCAATCTTCCATATTTGCTGCATATGCATGATGTTTTCTCTTTCCTTTCCCTTGAGGACATTGATAAGAAAAATGTCCCAACTTTTGACAAGTGAAACATCTAATCTTTGATACATCTTTCTTGTGATCTGGAACTGATTATCTATTCTTCTTCAGACCGGTGTTTCTTCTTTCTTTCCTTTTATTCACATGAGTGACAAGATCTTGTTTGTCTTCATCATTGGTTTTCTATGACTTGGATATCAATCTTGTCTCTTCTTGGGTATAGTTTGTCCATAACTTGTCAAATTTGGGTAATTTACTTCTTGCACAAATTACCTGAAGAAATGTGTCCCAAGAAGAAGGAAATCCATTAAGAGCTGTAGTCACAAGCTATGCATCATCCACTGAATCTCCAATAGATTCTAGCTAGTCCTTGATCTGCGAAATCCTCATGAAGTAGGTGGAAAATGTATCCGACTTGTTCATCATCATGTTTCTGAGTTGATGCCTTAGGGTTCACTTCTTGCTCGTCTTCTTGCTTTCATATAATATTTATAAGGCATCAAACATTTCCTTTGGTGTCTTCAATTCTGATACATTGTGAATCAAGTGGTCGTTGATTGAATCTATCAAGTTCCTTCAGGCCTTGATCTCATTCTTCTTGTACTTCACCTTGGCGTCTTCTTCTTCTGGTTATGGGAGAACTTGCTTGACATGATCCAAGAGATCATTCTCTTATAGAATGCGTAGTATCCTATGCTTCCACGATCTGAAGTTGTCTTCTCCAACCAGCCTATCCTCAACTCTCATATTGGTAATCATTTTCTCTGGTAGAAACCCTAGACCTGAAAAATCTAAAAAAATCAACCTACTTGAAAAGTCAACGCTAAGGTTTCAAGATGTGCTCTAGGGTTAGGAGAGTTTCTATGAAGTGGAGTTATCCCCAACGACTCTCGAATAAGTGATCAACAAGCTTGAAAAACTAAAATTGTGCAACGACAAATCCCAAAGTACGATATTCCTTCCAGTGGTTAAACTGTTCTGAAGGTAACCCACTCTGATACCATGTTATATTTTCTTAAAATTTCATAGCAATAGATTTACTAGTGTATTTAGATATTCTTTTACATTTAACAACCATATAATGAAAATATAATCAACATTAAACATGCACAAGAAGACACAAAGATTTATCTTGGAAAAACCCCAAACTCGAGGAAAACCCCAACCAACCTTTATTAGATTGATTCTTTCTGATAATACAATCCAACCATGAACAAGATCTTCTTCACAAGAGAAAAACTAATAATGAAGAAGTATTGATAACAATAACTTATCTCTTCTTGTCAAACCCTAGCAGAGGTAGACAATTGCAACACCATACAAGACTAGAGCACCTCTATTAGATATAGCACACAAGAGAAACCACCAAGAATCACCAAGACAACCCCAGTTGTTGTAGTAGTTGCATCTTCTCCTTTCCTCATAGTTGCGCCTTCTTCTTGAGTGAGATAGCTGTGTGAGTGAGTGAAAAAATGAGCAAGGCATCACCTTATTTATAGTCTTCAAATCACTTTAGCTAGGGCTGAATTCTCTTCCTGGATTTCTATTTTCACTTTATCTTTTTCCCGTGGGTCAAATTCTCTTCTTGGAAATCCTATTTCCACTTTATTCTTTTCCTGTGATCCGACTTCTCTTCTAGGGTGTTCTTCAACTATTCAATGGTATTCCTTTGAATTATGGAATCTTCTTCTTCTCTAAGAAAGGTTTTCCAAGAGGGAATACCTCCCACTACTATCAAAACATCGACACTTACTACAATCAATAAACAACTTGCTAAAGTTACTGCCAAACTCACCAAACTAGACAAAGTACCTGACGATCTGTCTGGGGTTTTTACTAAATTCAAGACCACTCAATCCCTGAAACAACCCCTCCACCAAGAGGGAGTCGAATCATCCCATTCCATGGGGTTTCATTATAACCCCTTTGTTTGTGATCTACGCCTTTCGAAAGTGGATGTCAATAAATTTGATGGCTCTGACCCCACTGGCCAGGTCACTCACAAGGAACACTATTTTTCATTACATGGAATCACCAATCACTTAATGAAACTTCATGTCAATGTATTGAATTTTGAACTATAAATTTCCCTAGATATTCCACTGGAACATTTTGTCACAATATATTGTATAATATTTTGAAATCTTAGACTTATGTGGTTTATTTCTAGATCCCAGATTTATTATCTCTAAATTATGGCTTGAATTTAAGGAATAACTAAAATATAAAAATAAAAGAACATGCAAAAATACACACCATCCAAAAAAATGAACACAAGATTCGACATGGGAAAGCCAATACAAAATAAAACCCAGCTAGAAGGTGAGGTCTATTGGGTTGTTATATTCTTTGCAGTGAAATAACAATCATCTGACTGTCTAGTCGAAGTGAATCGATTAGGTGATAATTCGACCAATGAGTCAAGTTGAGTCGATGTTTAAGTCAAGGTCAAAGTGATAGACTATGAATTCAAAGGTCAAAGTGGTGGGCTGGGAAGTCGAAAGGTCAGTGGACAAGGGGTCGAGTGGAAGCCAATTGAAGACCAACCGGGTAGTCGACTATAATAGAATTCCAAGATTTGTAGAATTGCATCCAATCATTTGCGTGGATTTGTAACTTTTTTTGGGCACCATGATTGAGGGGTTTTCATGTTGTGAAACCTATAAATAAGTCACGTTGTAATTGTAACAAGTTGATATTTACATTGATTTTGTTGGTCATGTAGATGCAAGTCAAATTCGTTGTAGGGTTGTTCTTGTGTAAAGCAAGAGAGTATGATAGTGATTGTGTCTTAGGTGTAGACCAAGGCTAGTCATGTAACCCTTTATTCTATGAATGAATAAGAAAACAAGAGAGAAAGCCGCTCAAGGAATGTTTCTTTTCTCGATTAAGTGATTCCAGGGTATAATCTTTGTGTATTGTATGTTTATCATTTATTTTATGCTCAAATATGTCTTCTATTTCTTGGTTGGTTTAGTGTGGGTGTTTATTTCCTTACAAGTGGTATCCGACCTTATCTGAGCCATTCTGATACAAGTGGTATCGGAGAGTAGTGGTATCAGAGAGTACAATTCGTATCAAATCAAGGTTAAGCAAATATTGGATTTGAGCTAAACCTAGGTCCAGTGGGAGTCACAAGTCACTGATATTTAAAGTTGTGCTTGAAAGAATGACAAAAAATTCAAGGATAGAGATCGAAAAATTCAGTTGCCATAATTTTGAGCTCTAGAAGCTTAAGATGAAATATCTCCTTGTAGATCGAGAATAGTGGGCAATTGTAAGCCCTAGAACCATTATGCTGGATATGTTGAGGACATAATGAGAGAATATTGAGAGAAGGTTAGGGAGTATGATTCAATTTTTTTTTGTAGATTTGGTAACACTGAATTTCTCAGGTGAAGACTCTACAAAGAAACTATGGGACAAGTTGGGAAGCTTGTACCAGTTGGAATCCTTGGTAAACAAGTTGTTCCTTCCGAAGAAACTATATATTCTAAGGATGAGTGATGGGAGCTCAGTAACAGACCAAATGAATGCATTCAATACTGTAATAATCAAGTTATTATCCATGCATATTAAAATCACCAAGGAGGATAAATGTATAAGGTTGTTTTGTTCTTTTCCAGACTCCCGGGATAGCTTAGACATGACTATAGGGAGTAATTCGACCAAATTAATTCTTGAAGATGTAGTTGCATCTCTGTTGTTAGAAAAAATAATATGGAAGAACATGGACAGATCAAACAAGGGTGCCTTGATGGTGAGAGGTTGACTGGTTGATAGAGATAAAGGAAAATTCTCCGGTAGAAAGTTAAGTGAAAGGGTAGATGTAAATCCCCGGTTCAGTCGATGAGAAGATGTTGGAAATGCGATAAAGCTAGGCACTACAAGAGAGACCATAAGTCTAAGGTGATTGAGATCATTCTAGGATCCGACAAGAAGCATTTAAATGAGAGAAAGATGATTCTGGATAAAGGAGGTGATGTGTGTCTAGCATTGACTAGTATACAATCAAATTCTGATGTTTGGTTGATTGACTTGGGTGCATCCTTCCATATTACACCTCACAGAGAATGGTTCTGTAAATATGATAGATATGAAGGGGGGGATGTATTATTGGGGGATGAATGAACAACCAAAATTGTTAGACGAGGAAGAGTCCGACTGATACTGCAAGATGGGAGGAGAAATAACCTTCTAGTTGTGCTACTTATTCTAGGTTTGGAAAGAAATATGATATCTTTCAACAACATGAGTGATGTAGGTTTTCACACTTTATTTCAGAAGGATACATGCAAAATGGTAAGGGGAATGATAGTATTAATGAAAGGAGTTAGGATTGGGACCCTATACAAGTTTTCAGGGAATGCTGAATCGACTGGATGCAACAACATTGTTGTTCTTGAAGTCGAATTGACTAAACTCGGCTTGATTCGATATAACCGACTCGACTATTCTTCATCAATTCAACTCGACCATGTTATGGAACAAGAGGATGGTAAAAATTGGTGAAAAAGGACTTCGAGCTATGAAAAACAAAGGTATGGTTAAAGGTTTTCCTAATTATAATTTAGAAGTCTTTTTCTATAAACATTGTATATATCGAAAACAAAATCAGGTTAGATTTCCATTTGGAGCTACAAGGGAAAAATGAATTATGGAATTGATACATGGTAATGTGTTTGGGCCTGTACTGGTCCCTTCACTGGGAGGATCTTTGTATTATGTTTCCTACATAGATTATTTTTCTAGGAAGACATAGCTATATTTCCTAAGGAATAAATCATAGGTTTTCGAGAAATTCAAAGAGTTTAAATCCCTTGTGGAAAACCAGAAAAAAAAGAATATCGAGGTGCCGATAAATAAAAATGGAGATGAATACCATGGAAAGGATTTTGAAAAATTCTGTAACAAGTGTGGCTTAGCATGCCAAAATACCACACCATATACCCCACAACATAATGGAGTTGTTGAATGAATGAAAAGGAGGTTAATGAATAAGACAAGGAGCATGCTTAATGGTGTTGGGCTCGCACAAGAATTCTAGGAAGAGGCAATAAACATTGCAAAATATTTGATAAATATGTCTCCTTCATCAACACCACTCTACTTGACTCCATATGAGGTATGGTTTGGTAAGAACCCTTCTATTTCACATCTCATAGTCTTTGGATGTGATGCATTTGTGCATGTTCTCAAGGAAAAGAGGAACAAGCTAGAGAATAAGGAAGTCAAGTGTACTTTCATTGGCTACAAGAATGGAATGAAATGATATAAATTATAGGATCTACTATTGAGGAAGACCATGTATAGCCAAGATTTGATCCTCAGGGGAGTTGGAGAAACTTCAAAGTCCGAAGAGGTTCAAATGGAGAAAGAACCAAAGAAGTTGGTGTTTGAATTGAGGAACGATGAACATGATTCATATGCGTCAATTGAATTAGATGAAGAGGTGGAACACATGACTTCAGTCGTAATGAGATATGAATGAGTAAGGAAATTAGCTAAAAGGTATAGTCCGCTCGATTTCCATTCCGCATGTGTGTTATCTACCACTGACGAGGAGCCCAAGTCATTAAGGGAGGTAGTCTACTCTACAGAGGGTAAACTTTAAAAGGACGCCATGGTTGAAGAAATGGAATCCCTTCACAAGAATGAGGCATGGGATTTAGTAGAGCTATCTAATGGAAGGAAACCCATTGGTATCGAGTGGGTGTTCAAGAAAAAGTTGAACACAACATGTCAAGTTAAGAAATTCAAAGCTTGTCTGGTAGCGAAAGGGTATTCCCAAGTTGAGGGAGTCAACTTCAGTGACATTTTTTACCCTGTTGCAAAATTAACTTCCATTAGATTACTAATGTTTGTAGCTGAAAAAATTATCTTGAAATAGAACAAATGGATGTGAAGGCAACATTCCTACATGGGGACCTGGAAGGATAAATTTACATGAAATATCTTGAAGGATTTGCAGTAAATGGAAAGAAAGAGTTGGTGTGAAAATTGTAGAGATCCCTTTATGGTCTAAAGAAATCACCGAGGATGTGGTACCAAAGGTTTGAAACATACATAGTTTGGGATTTGTGAAAAGAAATGTTTATCACTGTGTATATTCCAAGGAAGAAGGAGGACATTTCATATATGTAGCTTTGCATGTCAACGACATGTTGTTGGTCGAAAACAACATGGACACACTTAAAGAGGTGAAGATGCAGTTGTCCTCCAAGTTTGACATGAAGTATCTTAGTGCAACAAACTTCATTTTGGAAATGGAGATCAAGAGAGATCAGGCAGTTAGAAAGATTTGGTTTAATTGGAGAAAATATATTTGAACAATCTTGAAGCATTTCAACATGCAGGATTGCAAATCGGTCAAGGTACCAATTCCCATGGGAGAACAACTAACTATTGAATAGTGTCCAAAGACACAAGAAGAAATAGAGGATATGGCACATGTTCCTTGTGCTAGTGTCATTGGTAATATGATATATTTGATGTTCTACACTCGACCAAATATTTATCATGTAGTGGGAGTATTGAGTAGATACATGTCGACACTTGGGAAAGAGCATTGGACTATTTTCAAGAGAGTGTTAAAGTATTTGTGTGGCACAAAAGATTATGGTATATGATACCAAGGGAGACCTGAAATTGATAGGGAATTAGAAGTACATGGCTTTGTCGATGCCAATTGGGCTGGAGATATGGATCGATGAAGGTCGACCAGTGGATATGTGTTCAATATGTTTGGTGGAGCAATCAACTAGATGAGTCAACAAAAGGTGGTTGTATCCTTGCCGACAATAGAAGCTGAATACATGGAAAAGAATCAATATGGTTTCATCGACTGTGTTTAGGGAATGGGTTTGAGTAGAGAGTTATGAAGATAAATTGCAACAATTAAAGTGAAATATTACTAGAAAAGAACCCAAATTACCATTCTATGGTGAATCATATTGATGTACAATACCATTTTGTGAAATCCATGTTGGAAATCAAGAAGGTGATGTTGGAGATGGTAGAAACTTTGGAAAACATAACAGACTCTTTGACCAAGTCTATGAGTGTTGTGAAGTTCTCTTCATGTAGAGAGGCAATGGGCATTGCTTCCCTGGGTCAGTGAACATATTTTTAGGTTCTCCTTTATCAACAAATAAGACAACAAGTGGGAGAATGTTGGGTTGTTATATTCTTTGCAATGAAATAAAATTCATCCAACTATTTAGTCGAGGTGGATCGATTGTGTGATAAGTTGACCAACAAGTCAAATTGAATTGATGGTTAAGTCAATGTTGAAGTGATTGAACATGAAGTCGAAGGTCGAAGTGGTCGACTGAGAAGTTGAAAGGTCAGCCGACATGAGGTTGAGTGGCATCCGATTGAAGACTGACTGGAGGTCAACTTGGTAGTCGATTGTAATAGAATCCTAAGATTCACAAGATTGAAACCAATCATCTGCGTGGATCTGTAACCATTTTTGGATGCCATGATTTAGGGTTTTTCATGCTATAAAGTATATAAATAAGGCACATTGTAATTGTAATAAGTTGATGTTCGCATTGTAATTGTAATATCCATTCAAGACACAATGCCAAAAGGTAACTCCATAGTGAGTTCTCATTCCTTTGCATGTGAATTTTATAATTGAAACAAAGAGAGTGGAGCATAAGCCTTGTAGGGAAATAAACACCCAAACTAAACCAAACATGAAAAATAAGACATTTAAGCCAAAAATAAATGACAAACACACATTACATAGAGATTTTACCCTATAAACCCTTAACTAGGAAAACCAACAGTCCTTGAGCATTTTTCTCTCTTATTGTCTTATTCATTTATATAATAAAGAGTTATATGACTAACCTTGGTCTACACCTAATACACAATTGACATAATACTCTCTTGCTTTACACAAGAACAACCTTGCAACCAATTCGACTGATATTTCTTTTCAACTCATCAAAATAATTCTATTGATTCTTTACCCACTGGAAACTCTTACCACTCATTGTTATGGAATGGAGTGGTGCAACTACTGCTGAAAATGAAGTTGTGAACTTTCGCAAGTACTGTGCTACCCCAAAAACACTCCTAACTTTAGTGACAGATGTAGGAACTAACCATTTCATGACAACCTCCATATTTTTGGGATTTATCTTGAGTTCCCCTCCACCACTCACATACTGTAAATACACTAATGACTACTGAGAAAACTTACATTTCTTTAGGTTAGCCAGCAACTGGTTCTTTTTCAAGGTCTTGTTGATGGGTCTAAATTCCCCCAACAACAGTAAGGGGTACTCGCCGATACACAGTCAAAACTAGACTATGCACCATTTGGATTAGGAGTCCCATTTGAAATTTGGCCCGATTGCCATTTGTTACTGTTTTTGGAGTTTTATCCGGTTATGGTTTGGTTTACCGACGAGGGTGGATGATTGATGGAGATGCAATGGAAATATGTAGATGAAGAATATGTATGAAAATAAATAAACTAATCTATTACTAATATACTCTAATCTATCCTAGCTAAGAGCATACTAATGTAACCGACGAGCTGTAAAATGAGACTGAATTCTACACAAACTTTCACACAAATGGTTGAAATAGAAAAGCAAAATCAGAAACAAGTGCATGAAAATAAATAAATAAATAAATGAATGAATATATATATAACCAGAACATTCCAAATTATATCAATGCATCCATTAACAATTCAATAATCTCAAGACTTAACGATATTCGAAGAAACACTTAAAACTGAAAAAGAACATAATGTGCATAAGAATTAATCTATAAGAAAACAAGCATCCTTATAGTCCATGTGAACACCATTCATATCCACTTGAAATAATTCAAAGAATAGATTGATTTACACAAAAAAGTTCCTTCTTTAGAAAACTGGTCCTGAGGGATTCTCAATATTCATTAACAATGTATACCTTCTCGAAATAGTTTTTGGGTCTATATATTTCTTGAAAAGA
>JASDQU010883842.1:12893-39812 GCA_032191745.1 Picea mariana | reverse complement strand
CAAGTCCATATCTTGGGTCATCTTTGAATCAATGCTGCCAAGACCAGTGTCGTGTCATTCATATGTTCAAGAGAATTCCAAACAAGCCCTCTCTTGAGTCGTTCATCTACATTGTCATTCCTTATCATGTCGGTCTTCCCTGTGTCAGTTTCGAATCATGTTCATACTTTGATCTACCCTAAATCTATTATTTATTTTGTGTCACTGATGGGGGATACATCAAGGCCCTCCTGTGACGAGTCTTTTCCTGACGAATTCAACTCATCATCCAGGAACAAGACTTAGAAATCGTTTAGTATCTTAGAGCATGCATGCCTCAATGGCAGGTTTCTTCGCTTTCGACAATGGATTCACATCATTGGTCCCTGATCGAGAGATTCCATCGAGTGTTTGACTTCAACTCATTTATTCACATTCGTTGGATTGTGCTAAGGTACCTTGGGATTCATTGACATCAATGGTGATTTCCCTCGCACTTGTTAACGGTTTTCATCAATGACCGGTAATCAAGTGGTTTCTACCATGTTCGACTTCAGCACCTGTAATCACATGGCTAGATTCGTACTTACGGACGACAGGATCGAAGACCCTGGATCCTGTCTTTTTGGTCTAGGTTGCGATGGATTATTTATGATTTGTATTTGACACACAGATCCACTTTGTATGTCTTGTGGCTGTGTCTGAATCTACATTTTCTAATACATAGATACACGGTGTATTTCTGGTGGCTATGTAGAATCTTGACGGCATGGATCCATAGTGTATAATTGGTGGCCGTGACGTGCATTTATGATTTAAAATCACTTGTAGTCTGAGCATGGGAATGCCTACCTCAGAAATGACGTAATTTTATGCAGATGACTTGATTGTTTGTAGGTTCCTGATTGGTGTGTTCCTTGTTCTTGACACACACATGCATTTTGCAAAGTATTTAGATTTTCATGGGTTCCGACCTCATATTTTGGGGGGCATTCTGTTACACATTATTTTGGTCACTCTGATGATGATTTTACAAGCATGTAATCAAGTCCTCAAAATCATCTTTTCCCTAAGAAGAGTGACTGTTTTCCCCCTCTGCAAGACTACTTTTTAGAAGGACGTCACAGGCTTCCCATAGTGTACAGTACGGAAATCTATGGTTTCCGCATGCTTCTCTATAGCTGGCCTGCGAGATTTCCGCAAGTTTCTATATATGCAGGGTGCAGCGGCGTTTGAAAGACAAAAGAGGAAAGAGGTTCAAGAAGTTTCTAGAAGGGGAATCTTCTGGAATGTGAGGTGGCATCCGTATGGTTACGATCCTACTGACTTCTCTGATCTAGTGGGATCATCCTCGTCCCTTTAACCACTTCAGCTTCTCCTATATAATGATGGGGCTTCTCATGGAAAAGGTTAAGTAAGATTAAGCAAAGAATTGTTGGAAGAATAGGTTTAAGATTGTGTGAAGAATCCTGATACAATTGATGCTTGAGGTCTCCATTTGTCCATCAAGATTTGTGGACCATCTTCATAGAAATTCGGAGCAAGGGTATGTGTGTGTTGGAACAAAGGACCACCGAAGGGGAACTTGCAACATCAAGGCAATTTGGTTGTATCTTCCACTTTTATTTAATATGATACAATGGCATGTTTCTTTCCCATAAAATCATTAGCATTTTATTACATGACTCCTTGATCACATGTCTAAGTTTTCATTGAATCTATCATAGTTGCTTTCACTTTGGTTGGTTTGTGTCATTGCAGATCTGATATCACAAGAGCACTGAAGCAAAGTAAGGACAACAGAGACATAAGGAAGCGATCTCAAAGGTAAGTCATCAATTCCTTCTTTGACATTTAGATCAATGATTGTAACTTGGGGAAAGTATCATGTCCTGTCCTATTTTGTTCTAGATCCAGGTGGATCTAGGGAGATTATTTTATGTCTGCATTTACCGATTTATCCTATAACAGCGAATTTTCAAATGTTTAAATGATTTGAAATAACATAAAATAATGACTGGGTCCTTCCTTTTATATGCGCTTTTCGATATTGGGGGCAAGGCAAAGCGATTTTGGGTAGACTGTTTTTTGGCCCAATATGCCTCTGGTGGCGCCACATGTTCGCAATCTGAAACCATGGTATTTCCATCGGCCCGCCCCCAAGCAGTTAAACTTCGTGCAAGTTCCCCGCCCAATACGCTTTGTGACCGTTGATTTGGGATGTTTTCAGATCTTTGGCCCGATGGGCTCCATCAAACCCGCGCCTCCTCTATATTTAGTCCTTCTCTACTAGATGTGACCTTGTCCTCCAAACTATCGCGCCTCCATAACAATGTAGCTCCTCGCTAGATTTCGAGACTTGGATTTCATCAAAAGAAAATTGTTATGGTGATAACATAATGAATTCATAAATTCTTTCAATCTTTCAAAATAGTAAAAGATTTTAAATTTAGAAGGGGTAAGATATGTATATCTGCTTAGATTTTAGCAGTCAGAGAAGATTCATTATTCCAAAAACAAACAAAAAAAAATTATACACCAATTTGAAATCTAACTTAACATGACCTTAAAAATAGATTATTATTTTATATATGTTAATAATTATATGAAAAAAATTATATTTATATTAATAAAATAATATTATCTTATTTACAATAAATGTAATACTAGTTTGCAATTGTAATTGGAGAGTTTTGACACTAGTGAACCATGATATATGCACCCAAGTTTAATAACTTTATTACAATTGCAAGTTGGCAGATCAAAGGAGGAAATAAGTTTATGGCAAGTTTAATAACTTTATGAGAATGATATATTTCAATTTTTTTTAAAAGAAAAACATTGAATCATACTTGAAAAAATTAGTTTATTATTATAAAGTAATGTTTTGAGGTTAATATTATATATTGGATTGTGAGTTAGATTATTTTTAATGGAAGTTATGTAAAATGTTTTTTTTTTTTTAAGTGAATATTATCCTATATAATATAAAAATGAAAATGACTTTATAATTATAAAGTGACGTTAATATTATATATTGGATTGTGATTTAGATTATTTTTAATGGAAGTTATGTAAGATATTTTATTTTTTTAAGTGAATATTATTCTATATAATATAATAATGATGTTTACAATTTCTTAAGAAATTATATTAAATATTTTTTATAATGTAATGTTGAATCAAAATGGTTTTGGTAAATGACGATGTCTTCCAGAGTAATTAATTTATGAAACATGATAAAGTTTTGTCTTAAATTATTAAGAGTGGGTTAAGGAATTTAAGAGTGGGTTAAGGAAAAGGAATGATGCTCATGATTAACCTTCTTTGTATCACAATCTTTACAAATTTCCTAACCTGAGATGTTAGTTGAGTTTTATTATTATGGAGGTCATGAGCATTGATCTTAAATTTGGAGTTTCCCCATATTTAACTTGGGGTAGAGTCTTATGCCATTTCATCATGTACATGAATATTCCTAATACTTGATTTAAGTGTCAAAACCTAATCATCACATCATGGATTTTCTCTTAATGGTTAGTGCTTACATTCTATCTCCTCAAGTGTTTTTATACATCCTACTTAGTTTGATAAGGCCTCAATAATTAATAGGCAGGTCTAGGTGGTCAAAAGGTCATCTCAAAATGTGAAATTACCTCCTACACCTAAATTACTGCAAACCAAATCTATAAGAAGGTTATGTCATTCTATCTCCTCAAGTGTTTTTATACATCCTACTTAGTTTGATAAGGCCTCAATAATTAATAGGCAGGTCTAGGTGGTCAAAAGGTCATCTCAAAATGTGAAATTACCTCCTACACCTAAATTACTGCAAACCAAATCTATAAGAAGGTTATGTCTAGCAAATCAAAAATCATTGCAAACAAGGAAAGATACCATTATTCCTTCTTACTTGGTTGGTACCTATTGAGGAAGTGGTTGGAGGGTTGGCCCATTGCCTTCACTTTTGCATAAACAACCAAATATGAATAGTAAAGAATATATATAGTGTCCTTGGTAGCACACTAGATAATTTTTTTCTCCCTTTAATGAAGAATGAATTTGGGATTTTCAAGTAAGTGAATGGATAAGATGATATGGGTGTTCATACCAACAATTCCCCATGAAAACTATCCCTTGGAATGTTAGAGGTGTTAGAAACCTATCTAGGACATCAATGATTCATAAGATGTGTAATTATGTTTCCTCCATTGATTCATAAGTCACAATGGGGTGCCCAAGAACATGCCCATGCGAGAATGTGCACGTGTTTCTTTTCATATAGCTTCATGCCCCTCCAAACCATTGCACAAGTTGCCAACTAAACTGTTTGGTCATGATTTCAAACAAATTGTGTAACATCACAGTTTTACCCTCTTTACTATTGTAAGTATTGTATTTCTACAGTTAATAAAAAAATGACCAAGTTCAACAAAGCTTGAGCAACTATAGGGGCTACGATACCACAAGAGGGGAAAGGTGAGGGGATCTAAGGAGGGGTTTATCCCTAAAAACATATACCTTATGTTACTTTGAAACTTCACCCATTTCAAAATCTGAGTTGCAAAATTAAATGAGGTTAAGAAGAGTGGAAGAAACAAATTCCTCAATCTAAGTCACCATTTCCTAAAAACTAGCAACTTGTCTCCCCTACATTCTTGGAACAAGGAAAGAAGTTGAATTGGAATTATCTTTACATCATGCATGCATGAGAAATTCTAATGGGAAGGAAGAGATTGTTGGGAAAAAGAGGAAGGGAAGAGTTTTAGAGTGTTAGATGGCATAAAAAGAGAGTCAAGTCCATATAGAACAGACCAACCATGAAAGGAAACTTTTAGACTTAGAAAAAGTGCCAAGAAATCAAGGGGATTATGCATAAGCTTGGGATATCATACTAGAATTTTCTCTATAAAAATTGAATAGCATTAAAAGGAGGATTTTTTGAGGTACTATGCAACAGAGAAGGAATTAATCATTGTGTTGTGTGGGGAAAGTAATGTGAGTGCCTAAAATTTGTTATGTCCTCAAGAAGCTCAGCAGTAAAAATCACTTGGTTTGTATATGTTGAGTCTGAAATTCAGAGTTTATATTTTTCCTACTTCACCCTAATGATATCATAGCTTGGCTAGCAGATGTTTTCCACAATGAACTACCTATGGTTGGGTGAAAATCGCTCGCTCGGCTAGTTGTTTCCCTACAAATTTTGAACAGATAAGTTTATCACTTCTTATGAATTTGAATTATAAGATTGTATGGTTGTAAGAATTAAGGTTAAATAAGAGAGCTATTGTTTCTGCAATTACCATTTTTAAGTGTAAAATAGGGAACTGACTATCTCTATGAAGAGAAAATATACATAACACTTGTTAAATGTACAAGCAAGAACTTATCCACGTTCTTGTCCCTGGCAGAAACTTGATTCGCACTCTAAACTAGCATCTAGTCTCATAGGTTGAGATATGCAGTATCAATAGGACTTTGACAACTTTCTTAAATCTCTGGTGGTCTATTTAATTCAATTTTTCCACATTAACTCGGCAATATGCCTGGGGTTTTTAAACTTGGGTCTGATTGTATTTGAATTCAGTTTCAAAGGGAAATTAACTTTATGTATGCTATATTAATGGGTATGGTCTTACACAATCTAGAGTTATATGATGTGGATATGACTAAGATGCGGACTATAGCCCAAAATATTTTAGTTTGTGTGGTTTTGAAAGAAATACTCAATTTGGTGCTACTTTCAAACTAGTATTTAGTAAGCAGTGTGATTATAGATGTTGGAGCATCATTCAAAATGTTTATAATTAATGTTCTCAACTTTGAAAGTTACAGACATGTTTCACTTGTGTAAGTATTGAGTATGAGTGAATCTAACGTATAAGTTATAAGGATGAAGACATGCCCTATTCGTGTATCCTTCTAGAGAATTCAAGCTTCACAATAGGTTTTTTGTATATACTATGGGTTGCAATAGTTATTGTAAACCTAAGACTTGGATTTGAAAGATGGCATATATTTTCTCTCTATAGATACATTGAAGAAACATGTAGCATGTGTAACAAATATGACCCCCTAACTCTTCTTAGGCTGGTGGGATCTTCATGTTTCGTCCTTCTCTTAACTAAGCACTTCGGGCTTACTCTCCCTATTTCCAACTCATCCCTATTTGAGTGAGGATTTCTCTTATCACAATTTAGTGTCATTGATCTTACTCAATCGGCCATCAATTTCTAACAAAATCCTTCTATGTTTTTTATTGCAATGACTAGGGACTTGAAAATCCTCAATCAAACAGTCATGACTTCTCCCCACCACCAGTTCAACGATTGATAGAAATTTTTACCCTTACTCGTCAAAATAGCAGGTCACTCGGGTTGGATTCCCATTCTGATAGGGATCTCCAATGGATCATTCAGACAAATCCAGTGACCCTCGGCGTTGGAGAATAAACAGTCACGATCGCATTTGTAACCCAATCACGAGACGGTTATCACCCGCCTTGTCTTCCAATTATTACATGAACAAGTGGGGCCCATAGTAGATCTACTACATTCATTACATTATACACCCACTCATCAATCTACGACTCATGTTCTCTCTCGGAGTCCTTTAACATTTGAGTGCTTCCACTACGAGTATCATAGACCATTCTAACTGACACTCTCTGACGGGTCATTCCGATCTAACGGCCCTCATTTCACCTCATCTAATGATCGACGTTCACTCAGAGTCTCACAACTACACGACATTTTACGACATCTAGGTCTTCCTCATCGAAACAAGTCAAACTAGATCCAACAGTTATAATCCATCAGAACACCTTCCGACAGATCTACAGTCCTCGGAATCCCTCGTCGTCGGACTCTCTTGCAGACCATTATTCGGACCTTCGACCATCTATCTTCTGATAGAATTACCCCACTAACACTCGACATCGACGATCGAGCTTTCATCCCTCGCCCTCTGATTGATCGGCGGCTCTAATTGACTCAGAGTCTTTCCCATTGGAATCCCAATGCAACCTTGCACTTAAACACTCCAATGGCCTTGTCTTTTGATCAACGATCAGGATCTTCTCGCTACGCCGAATCATGGGCTATAAATCCTTCTGACTCAAAATATGGGTTCTCTTCATAGTAACATTCTGATTCACGACTTAACCATTCAAGGTTTCCTCATGTTCATTTACTAAGGTTTTACTAGTCTTTAATGGGCTCTCTCCTTCACCTTAAAGCCAACTAAGGCACTTCCACTTCAAACCCTGGTTGAATATTTTAATCATGCAAACTTTCCATTTCAAGGCGGGATATTTCTTTGGGTCAAGGTTCCCCAAAACTACACAAAGACCTTCCCAAGCACTAGGGTATTTCACTACCATTTTTCCAATGAAGATTTATATCCTACAAGCTTCCCATTTCAAAACAACGTTTTCTAGGTAAAAGGAGGGTTCCTACAACCACACAGGTACTCACTAGGAGGTGAAGGGCACTCTGCTACCATTTCCCCAAGGAAGATTTATATCTTAAAAGATTTACATTTCAAGGCTTGCAATTTCACAGGGTCATGCCCAATATTGACACTCCTCACTTAACCATTCACATTTTCCTTCTTTGTTTGTAGAAACAATCATACATAATCCATTTTACTCGAGAATTCAACCATTCTTTAATTTAATCACAACTATATATTAAACAACAATAACAACATATCTACATCACTAAACATATATCAGACATAGAAAAAATACTTATATATTCAGTGAAAGTTTTAAACAGCCATATGACTAAGGGGAAATGCCTTTTCTCCCAAACAAGGCTATGTTGCAGTATGCCTTTCTACAGAAATCCACCCTCATGCCAAGCCATGATACCACCAAGGGACTAATTCAACTAACTACTAAATAAGACAATGGTTTAGGAAGGTTACTCTCCTTCACTCCACATGAACCAACAGAAGTTTCCATCTTCCCACTGAGCTCAGGACCTCCACGGGTTTATTGGGCACCTTCCCAACTAGCTTTCCTCTACACAAGGGAGTCCCTCCTCTACCACACAGTTCCTCAATGACCTCCCCTTACCAAAGTCAGTTTCCTTACATTAAGTACCAAGCCATAACCCTTTATTGCTCCAATCTGGATTTGGGTCTTTTTGTTCCAAGGTGAGCATTAATTTCCTCTGGCAAGCTTTATACGTTCTTCAAAAAAAAATTCCCAACCACTCTATCACTTAGATTTATGCGCATGGGTATCTCCACTCATCGCACCATTTTTTTGTGAGTCTACATGATCCAGGAGGATCCTCAGGTCCAGAAAATGCTCAAAAATAAAAGTTCTCGGAATCGGACGAAACCAATTCCATTGTGTCGGTCTCGTCGCGCATATTTTGGCTATATATTTAGTTCCTCAAACTGACATTGTATGCAAAATTTATCGCACTCTGATCAAATTTCCAAACATGCAAAAAAGTCAACATGCAAAAAGTCAACGCTGACGTCAGCATGACGTCATGCCGACATGGCATCGTCTGGAGGTCACACGTGGCAGTTGATCGTATAGTGACATGGCAAAGGATTGGCTTACTAACTGGAAAAGTGTGGAAGACATGGTCCAATCAGCATTTGACAGGTGTCATGTGGCCCAGTCATGGGCTGCCACGTTGCACCCGTTCATTGGTTCGTTGTGGTAAAAGTTATTTGGACTCCACCGAAGTCAAACCTGCAACCTCCGGGTGTGGGAAGCATCTTGGCAGGGCCGGGCTACCAACCCACCTGCAATGGTACTTATTATACAAAGTCTGCATTAAATATTTAAGCTTATCTTGAGTTCTGGGCAAAAGAGAAAAGGCCTAGGGTCTAGCCCTAGCCTCGGTTATATGAGCATCCATACACCCACAGACTCAGCACTGACACATATTCACTCTACATTAAGACTACGGGCGTGGGTCCATCAGACAAGGAACCACCACCATGTGACCAGCAGCAATGACCATAACCAGGGCCGATCAGCGGGGGCCTATCTGTCTGATCTGGCCCTTGGTTCCTTT
The DNA here is from genome assembly GCA_032191745.1 of Picea mariana. Taxonomy (NCBI): domain Eukaryota; kingdom Viridiplantae; phylum Streptophyta; class Pinopsida; order Pinales; family Pinaceae; genus Picea; species Picea mariana. The sequence goes on along the minus strand of JASDQU010883842.1, from coordinate 30,789 downwards.
GTTTGCGCCATATGACCAGCATCTAACAACGGAGGGGCTAGCACGTAGCACCTTTTGGGATGGTGCTTGGCCATATGGCTCATATGACCTGGAAAAAGGGGGCGCGCCAGCCTTTGGGGGGGCTATTTTGATTTTTGTATATCAAAGTGGTTATTTTGCTACAGTTTTGGCCCAGATTGGGCCTTTTTGGAGATTTCTTGGCCATTTGGAGGGGGATTTGATCCCAAAAAGAGGCCAGATCTTTGTGGGAAGTTGGGCTTCCATAAATGAGCCTTAAAACTATATAAACCAGGCAATTTGAGCTTGTGAGGGTACTTTTGTATTGCAGGGAAGGTGAAGAGCAGCTTGAGCTAATGCCCATTTCTCATGTTTTGAGGGGCATTGAGTCATGTTTTGAGAGGAGATAGTTGAGGCATGTGTGCATCTGCACAAGGAGGTATTGTACAGTAGATCGGAAGCATGTTTATAACAACAAAGAGTCATTGTAAGAGAACTTGAGCATTAAAGATCAATAAAGTGGTCCTCCACTTGGAAGCGGGCCCGGAGACACAGCCACACATTGGTGAACTTCGTTAACAAGTTCTTTGTGTCTATTTCTATTTCTTCTTGTTGTTATATTCTCTTATTTGCAGCATGATTAATGATGGTTGAAACTCTTTAATCATTCATGAGCATCAAGTTAATGTCATTTTGTTAATAATTCCTTTCATTTTTGGATCAAGTATATTGGTAACAGAGCTTTGGTTGTGTTGGAAGGTTTAACAAGTGTAGGTATGGATGCTCACAAGATCCAAATCTCTAAGAGGAGAAGGATCTTTGGTTGAATTCATTTCATATATTAAACGAGTGTTGAGGAAGAAAAGAATGGCAACCGAAGAGGAAACTTCTCCACGAACTAGAAAGTTCGAAGAAGCATTTTTCTCCATGTCAGAAATGGTCAAAGTGTTATATGATGATTTCTTGGAGAGAAAAAAACTTGTTCTGGGAGAACCTTTTATGAAGGGGAAAAGTGAAGGGAAAGGAGAATCTTCAAAGCCTTCTCCTACACCACCTTCACCACCTTCTTCTTCAAGTTCTTCTTCAAATGCTAGTTCTCATTCTACTACACATACTATACAAAAGCATACACATAAGCATAAGTTTGACATGCCTTTGTTAAAGATTGATGTTAAGTTTGAGTTATCTTTATATGATGGGGAACTAAATGCAGAAAAGTTAGATAATTGGATAAGACAAATTGAAGTATATTGCAGGATACATAAAATCATAGATGAAGAGACTATGATCCAACTTGCTAGTCTCAAGATGGGAGGAACCGCCCTTGTGTGGTGGGAAAGCAGGACAAAACAAGATCTTAAAAATTTCAGTAAGACTCTCTCTTCATGGCTTGATTTTACATCTGCATTATGAAAGCAATTTTATCCTCTAGATTATATGCAACAAGTTATTATGTCATGGAAAAACTTTAGGCAATTAAAGGGACAAACTGTTCAAAGTTATACACAAGAGTTTCGAAAAAGAGCTTTATTGTTGGGAATACCATTGGATACTCAAGAGACATTGCTTAAGTACATAGGTGGTTTGCATAGCTATTTACGACATACCATTCTAATGTTTAATCCAACTAGTTTAGATGAGGTATGTGTGCAAGCGACTCATCTTGAATCTAGAGGCAAGAATGTAAATGTTGATTTTGTAAAACCATTTAAACCTAGTGAAGGAAAATTCAAAGGCAAGGGTAAAGAGAATTTTAAAGGGAAGAAGACTAATATAGTGAAGAAGGAAAAACCTACATGCACTCATTGTAAGAAAGGTCATAGTGAGGATCGTTGTTGGATCCTTCACCCAGAATTGAAACCAGCAAAGTTCGGAAATAAAGGGAAGCCAAAGACTATTGCAACAGCTCAAACAGACTTGGGGTCTGATTCAGAAGATGAGACCAAGGTCACAGTCACGGGAATCAAAGGTAAAAATTCTGAAGCTAGTACAAGTTCTTCAGTTCAGTCTTTAAAATTTGATAATGAAATTGATGGGATCAAACGAACAGAACTTTTTCACATAAGAGTAATTTCCAAACATACAAAAAGTGATACTCTATTTGACAGTGGCTCACAAGTAAACTTGATATCAGAGACAATCGTTAAAAAGTTGGGATTAAATACTAAACCTCATGAGAAACCATATCCTTTAGGATGGATTCATAATGATAATCAGTTGCAAGTGAATAGGCAATGTCTCCTAAAGTTTGTTATCAATTCACAATTTATAGATGAGGTTGAGTTAGATGTGGTTCCTCTAGATATATGTGGTATTGTACTTGGGAGTCCATATATGTATGATAGAAAGGAAATATTCTATCATGAAGACAATAAGTATCAATTAACTAAATATAGAAAAGAATATGTTGTAAGAGCTCATCAAAATAAATTGAATCTATCACTAATCAACTCAGGGCAAATGAAGAGAATTGTAAATGTCAGTAAAAGATATTTACTAATGGTTGTAAAAGCAAAGGAGACTGTCAGAATTGATACTTTTCAAGATTGTGATACAAAGTTGAAAGATGACTTAGTTAGAATTGTTTTTTACTATGATGATATATTTCAAGTCCCGAAAGGATTACCTCCAAAATGACAAGTTGAACATGAGATACAATTGCAGTAGGATGTTCCTCTTCCTAACATTGGAATTTACAGGTTAACAGTTTTGGAAAATGTGGAGATAAAGAAACAGGTACAAAATTTTATTGAATAAGGGGTCATCAGACCAAGTGCTTCTCCATGTGGGTCACATATCATCCAGGTTCCAAAGAAAGATGGCACATGGCACATGTGCATGGACTTCCGAGCCTTGAACAAGATCACGGTAAAAAACTGTTACCCTCTTCCTCGCATTGATGATTTATTAGATCAATTGAAAAATGCGGTATATTTTACTAAGTTAGACTTAAGAAGTGGTTATCATCAAATCAGATTTGTTGAATGGGATATATGGAAAACTGCTTTTAAAACAAAACAGGGATTATTTGAATGGTTAGTGATGCCATTTGGGCTTACTAATGCACCTGCTACTTTTATGCGAGTAATGAAAAATATATTCAGACCATTCATTGATGATTTTGTAATAGTCTACTTAGATGATATTCTTATTTTTAGTAGGACCAGAGAAGAGCATGTCCATCATGTTAGGCAAATACTTTCAGTGTTGCAGAGAGAGAAAAAAATTGTAAAGTTGTCAAAATGTGAATTTGGAAAAACATCTCTTGTATATTTGGGTTACATTGTAGGGGGTGGAGAACTCAAGATTGATCCCTCTAAAGTTGAGGTCATTGTAAATTGGCCAAATCCTACAAATGTAATTGAAGTAAGAAGCTTCATGGGGGCAACATAGTATTGGAGGAAGTTTATTGTAAACTTCTCTCTAATTGCAGCTCCTTTACATGCGTTGACAAGTGTGAAAAGGGAATTCCGGTGGGGAGGAAGCCAGCAAAAGGATTTCGACACTTTGAAAATGAATATTAGTACAGCTCATGTTCTGGCATTGCCAAATCTCCAACAGTCTTTTGAAATTGAAACCAATGCAAGTGACTCTGCCATGGGGGCAGTGTTGATGCAGCACAGAAAGCCCATATGCTATCATTCTGAGACCTTCACTACAACAGTAATTAACTATCCAACCTATGATAAAGAATTGTATGCTCTAGTACAAAGTGTTAAAAAGAGGAAACATTACTTAATGGGAAAAGAAACAATAATACATATTGATCACCAACCATTACAGTATCTACAATCACAAACTAAGCTACAAGAATCAAGGCATTTCAGATGGATGGGATTTTTACAACAATTTCATTTGGTCATCAGATATAAGAAGGGAATTCATAATAAATTTGTTGATATGTTATCAAGGCCTCCTAGTAAAATTGCTACAATCCTTAAGCACAATTCAATTACTCATGAAAGTTACATTGAACAATATGTTGAGGACAAAGATTTTAAAGAAGTATATGCAACCTTAAGTCATGGTAAAAGAGCAGAAGAATTGAATTATCATATTAAAGACAAACTTTTGTATCATTTGGGCAAATTATGTATTCCAAAAAGTGAAAGAGTCCATGTAATTAGGGAGGCACATACTTCTCTTATAGCAGGACATTTTGGTGTAGACAAAACAATTGCTCAGTTACAAAGGTTTTTTTATTGGCCTTGAATGCATGAAATTGTGTCTAAGTATGTAAAAGGATGTAGTATGTGTGCAATAAGCAAACCAAGAAACATAAAGCTAGGATTGTACACTCCACTTCCTATTCCTTCTAGACCATGGGAAAGTGTATCTATGGATTTTGTGGGGGGATTGCATGTGTCTAGAAAAGGTCATGATTACTTGTATGTACTTGTGGATAGGTTCAGAAAGATGTGTGTTCAAATTCCTTGTAAAAACCAAGTCACAACTGAACAAACAACGCAAATGTTTTTTGAAAATGTATGGGTTCATTTTGGGTTACCTAGTTCTATTGTATTTGATCGAGACTCCAGGTTCATGGGAAAATTTTGGTCAAGCTTGTGGGAACTTATGGACACCAGACTAAAGAAGAGCACAACATTTCATCCACAGACAAATGGGAAGACAGAGGTGGTGAACATAACAGTAGTGCATCTGCTTCAGGCATATTGCAACAAACATCCTAAGCTTTGGGATGAACATTTGTGTTATGTGCAACATGCGTATAATCGAGCCAAGCATTCTTCTACTTAGAGATCTCCATTTGAAACATGTTTGGGATACTTGCCAAAATCTCCTTTGGATTTTGTCTTTGGGAAAGACATTGCAGCAGACAGACACAGTGATGTGGACAGGGCTACAAAGTTCATTGAATGGATCCAATTGATTCATCAGGCAGTATAGGAACAGTTGGAGAAAATCCAAGCCAAATACAAGGCGAGACATGACATGCATCGAGTTGATCATCAGTTCAAAGTGAGATATCAAGTCTGGTTATACATCAGTAAGGAAATATTTCAAGGAGAACGTAAAAATCTAAAACCAATTCATTATGGTCCTTTCAAAATTTTAGATAAGATTGGTTCTAATGCTTTCTCATTAGAATTGCCTCCATATATGCAAATTTATTCAGTTGTAAATGTGGAAAACTTGAGATTGTATGAGTCTACTATGATCGAGGATCAAGGAGAGAATGTTCAGATTCCTTCCATAGAATATTTTGCTCCTGAGTATATGAATGAGTTGCAGGAAGACACCATTTTGGACAAAAGAGTCTGTACTTCTCGCAGGGGCAATGTGGAGTATCTTCAAGTAAGATTGAAGGGCACAAATCCAAGTCAGGACAAGTGGATGGAGATCGGAAAAGTGAGGGCACAGTATCCTCACTTATTTACCAACCGATACCAGACTTTTGGTGGTCCAAAATCTTCCAAGTGGGGAGGATTGATCCAGGAGGATCCTCGGGTCCAGAAAATGCTTAAAAATAAAAGTTCTCAGAATTGGACGAAACCAATTCCATTGTGTCTATCTCTTCGTGCTGATTTGGGCCATATATTTACTTCCTCAAACGAACACCGTATGCGAAAGTTATCACACTTTGATTAAATTCCTAAACAGGAAAAAAACTCAACAGGAAAAAAGTCAACGCTAACGTCAACATGACGTCATCATGCTTACATGGCATCGTCTGGAGGTGACATGTGGCAGCTGATCGTATAGTGATGTGGCAGAGGATAGGTTTGCTAACTGGGCAGGTGTGGCAGACTTGGTCGAATCAGTATTTGACAGGTGTCACCTAGTGGGCGAATTAAATGGTGCCACGTGGCACCCGTTCATTGGTTCGTTGTGGTAAAAGGTATTTGGACTGTACCAGAGTCAAACCTGCAACCTCTGAGCATGGGAAGCATCTTGGCAGGTTTGGGCTACCAACCTGCCTGCAATGGTACTTATTATACAAAGTCTGCATTAAATATTTCAGCTTACCTTGAGTTCTAGGCGGAGGAGGAAAGGGTTGGGGTCTAGCCCCAAACCCGGTTATATGTGCATCTATACACCCATAGACTCAGCACCGGCACGTATTCACTCTGTGATAAGACTACGAGCACGGGGCCACCGGACAAGGAACCACCACCATATGACCAGGAACGGTGACCACGGCGGGGGCCTATCCATCTGATCGGGCCCTCAGTTCCTTTGTTTGCACCATACGACCAGCAACTAACAACAAAGGGGCCAGCGCATAGCACCTTGTGGGTTGGTGCTTGGCCATATGGCTCATGTGACCTGAAAAAAGGGGTGCGCGCCAGCCTTTGGGGGCCTATTTTGATTTTTGTATTTCAGAGTGGTTATTTTGCTATAGTTTTGGCCCAGATTGGGCCTTTTTGGAGATTTCTTAGCCATTTGGAGGGGGATTTGATCCCAAAAAGAGGCCAGATCTTTGTGGGAAGTTGGGCTTCCATAACTAAGCCTAAAAACTATATAAACCAGGCCCTTTGAGCTTATGAGGCTACTTTTGTATTACAGGGAAGGTGAAGAGCAGCTTGAGCTAATGGCCCATTTCTCATGTTTTGAGGGGCATTGAGTCATGTTTTGAGAGGAGATAGTTGAGTCATGTGTGCATATGCACAAGGAGGTCTTGTACAGTAGATCAGAATCCTATTTGTAATAGCAAAGATTCATTGTAAAGAGAACTTGAGCATTAAAGATCAATAAAGCGGTCCTCCACTTGGAAGTGGGCCCGGAGACATAGCCACACATTGGTGAACTCCGTTAACAAGTTATTTTTGTCTATTTATCTTTCTTCTTGTTGTTATATTCTCTTATTTGCAGCATGATTAATGATGGATGAAACTCTTTAATCATTCATGAGCATCAAGTTAATGTCATTTTGTTATTAATACCTTTCATTTTTGGATCACTACAACTCAATTTATTCACTCTTTGTTCTCGGTGAGAATTCATCCATTGATTCTCAAATTGTTGCCTCCTTTATGAGTGTGTTCCTTGTCTTTCTTTATACTACGAACTATTCCCCTTTTCCTCTTTCGAAAAAATCCCCATGATGTTTTCCACCTTTAGTCTCTTTTTCAACCCATTCCTCGGGATTCCCACAGCCTGCTATCATACGCAACCCTCCAATTAAGGTCTTGAGTTCGAAGGGAAAATTTGGGTACGTCCTCCTGTCAGGTTTTAGTTGACCCTTTGCCTCTTCAAGCACTAGATCTTGTCAACAATTATAACTGCTTCAACCACCGATCCTGATATCCATAATTGGTCACTTGGTTTCATGTACTCTTGGTACATTGGCAGGTGATGTGTTCAAATCTACAAGTGTAGGTTGGAATGTTTAGAAAGCTTCCTATTTTTGTAATTGAAACCTCTCAGTTCCACCTCACTAGTTGCACTTGTGGTATCACGGATAGTACTCAAGGCTTCCCTTCCCAGTCAGTTGTCTGGTATTTTATTAATCATAAACATGATTACATGCTTCATAATCACATTATATGAAGTCTTAACATAATTGCAATCATGGGGGGAAATAGGGTGTTACATTCCCCTCCCCCTTAAAGAAACATCGTCCTCAGTGTTTTAAACAACACATATGTACAGTTCATACAAAAAACAAAAATGGGCATGCCACTCTCATGGCATCTTCCAGTTCCCAAGTGGCCTCATCTGCTCCAAAGTGCTTCCAATGCACCTTGACATGCATGATGGCTCGGTTCTGAAGGAATTTTTCTCTCATATCCAGGATGTGTTGAGTTTTGGGATCAAATTCTCCCTCTGGTTCCACTTGTATCACAGTCCAATCAATAACATGATTAAAATCATGAACATATTTTTTTAATAAATATTCATGGAACACATTGTGAGCTCTAACTGTAGGTGGAAAAGAAAGTCTATATGCTACTGGCCCCACTCATTCCAGCACTTTGAATGGTCCAAAATATCGGAGTACTAACTTAGCACAAGTCCTCATCATTAGGGAGATCCTATTTGGTTTTACCCTGAGATACACATGATCTCCCACCTTGAACTCATTATGAGTTCTCTTGTTGTCTACATAGCTCTTTTGTCTATCTTGGGATACTTTCAAATTATGCCTTATCTTGATCATTGTATGTTCCATTTCCTTTAGCAACTCTAGTCCAAGTATGATTTTTTCAACTAGATTTTCCCATCTAGTTGGAACTTTGCATTTCTTGCCATATAGAGCCTCAAATGGGTTCATATTTAGTGATTCTTGATAACCATTGTTATAGGCAAACTCTACTAGTGATAGATATTCTTCCCATTGTTTGGGTTGATGCATAACATGCATCCTTAACATGTCTTCCAGCACTTTGTTCACTCTTTTGGTCTGACCGTCTATTTGAGGATGGTAGGTCGTGCTAAACGCTAACTATGTTCCCAAACCTGCAAACAGTCTCTTCCAAAAATTTGAAGTGAACTTAACATCCCTGTCTGAAATTATGGTCTTGGGTAACCCATGCAATATGAAAAGTTCCTTCATAAAAATGTCTACAACATCTATAGATTTGAAAGTGGATTTGAAGGTAATAAAGTGAGTTCCCTTGCTCAAATTATCCACTACTACCATAATTGCATCATGTTTCTTAACTATCCTTGGCAATCTGGTAATAAAATCCATGGAGATTGTCTCCCATTTCCATTCTAGAATTTGCAAGGGCTGCAATAATCTTGCAGGGTGTTTGTGTTCAACCTTCACCTGCTGACACTCTAGGAACTTGGCAATATATTCTTCAATGTCTTGCTTCATTCTTGGCCAGTAATACAACCGTCTTACTATTGTTATCAATTTCTAATAACCATGATGACCCACATATGGTCTCCTATGGAATTCATCAATGATCAAGTGTCTCAGCTCTATTGAATTAGGCACATACAACATGTTGTTGTACATCAACAAATTATCAGTTGCAAGCCAGTATCCTTCATACATTTTCTCTATAGGTTATTGTTGCAATCATATTCATGTAAGATGATTGTAATACTTTGCTTGATGTCAAACTCTCCTACACTAGTTGTCTCCAAGTGTATTTTCTGCACACTATGACTTTCTGCACACTCTGACTGAGTGCATCTGACACTTTGTTTTCCTTTCCTTTGATGTGTTTGATTTCAAAATCAAACTCACTAATTAGTGCCATCCATTTGGCATGTCTAGCATTCAACCATGTCTGGTCAAACAAATACTTTAGACCACAATGGTCTATCATCAAGACAAACCTTCTTTCAAGCAAGTAGTGTCTCCACATCTTCAATGTTTGTACAATTGTTGCAAGTTTTAGATCATGGGTGACATATCACTGCTCATGCTCATTTAGTTTTCTTGAGTCATAACATATCACTTGTCCTTCTTGCATAAGAACTCCATCGAGTCACTCTTTGAAAGCGTTAGTGAAAGCCAATAAATCATTTTCAAGGTCTACAATATTGTAAACATGGGCATTGGTCAAGAGATGCTTCAACTGTTGAAAGTTGGCTTCACACTCTATTGACCATATAAATTTCTTTCCCTTCCTTTGTAGTGAAGTAATGGGATGACCAATCTTGGAAAATCCCTTTATAAACCTTCTATAATATCCAGCTAGTCCCATATATGATCTTACCTTTGTTACATTCTGAGGGGGAGGCCAATCCATGATTTCCTTAATCTTCTCAGGATATACTGCTACTCCCTCTGTTGAGATTGTGTGACCTAAATACTGGATTTCCTTCTGAAAGAAATCACATTTGTTGAACTTATCATGCAGTTGGTGATCTCTCAACACTTGTAACACCATCTTGAGATGTTCATCGTGCTCTTCCTTAGTCTTGGAATACACCAAAACATCAACAAACACTAAGACAAACTTGTCGAGGTACTTACTAAGAACATTATTCATTAAACACGTGAAAGTAGTTGGTGCATTAGTAAGCCCAAATGACACCACCACAAATTCGTAGTGTTCATTACTCATTCTAAAGTTTGTATTGTGAATGTCTTCATCCTTGATTCTGACTTGGTGATATCTCTATCTCAAGTCAATCTTAGAGAATATTGTAGCTCCCCTGAGTTGATCAAAGAGGTCATAAATTCAGGGTAATGGATACTTATTATTGATGGTCATCTTGTTTAATTGCATGTGGCCAATACACAAGTGAAATGTACCATCCTTCTTCTTCACGAACAACATCGTTGCTTCCCATGGGGATACACTTGGCCTAGTATACTCCTTATCCAACATCTCTTTCAAATGCACTTTCAACTCCACCTTTTTTGGTGTGCTCATACTGTAGAGTAATTTTGATGTTGGTACCACTTTGGGCACAAGATATATTGAAAAATCACGATATATTTTTGGAGTAAATCCAGGAACCTCCTCTAGAAACACACTTTTAAACTCCCACAACACTGGGTGATCTTCACCCTTCATCTCCTTGCCTTTTTTTGAGTTGAGCACTTGTATTGCATACAAGGGACACCCTTTCCAACTAAATTTTTTAAGCTATAGTGTCAATATTTGCCTAACTGAAATTGGCTTCTGAATACCTTGTAAAACTCTTGCATTACCTTCATCATATTCACATTCTAGGGTCTTATCATAACAATCCAATTGTGCTCTGTGAACTGCCAACCAATCCATGCCTAGCAGCACATCATATGATCCTAAGGGTAGGATTTTCAAGGTTGCTTGAGTATGCAATCCACTTATTTCAAATGGAAAATTCTCTACTACCTCTGTCAGTTTTCTCTTGGTTCTTATGGCTAATTGAACCAACCATGTCTTTGCATGTTTCTTTCTTTGTAAGGCACATGCTTCGACAATTTGAGGTGAGATCTAACTAAGGTTAGATCCAGGGTCAATTAAAATAGAGATGGGTTGCTTGGAAATTATACCTTCCATCTCTACTATAGGATCTTGGTGGTCCACTTGACGATCTTTAACAGTTACATATGTCCTAGCCACATCATTCACCATACTAGCTTCCTGAACATGATAAACCCTTTTACTGTCATGTTGCTTGTGAGGACAATCTCTTAACAGATCCGTCTCTCCACAACCCCAACACTGTAGAGGTCCTTTCTTTAGCTCCTCTACTCTTTCTTTGTCCTGCTCTATTGGCTTATTTTCACTTTGAGATGGAAAATTTTGTTGGTGCACACTTCTGCTCGATTGTATGAACTGAGCACCCTTCCTCAGATTCTTATATGGGAATGATTCTTAATCCCTTCTTCTGAAATACAACCTTATCTTTTCTCTTCCAATCCCTGGAAGTCTCTTGCTTATTCTTAGACTAATCATAGCAACACTTGAACTTCCTAATGGTATCCTCCAAGGTCTTAGGCTCATCAAACTCATTTTTGTCGTGGTAGGACTTTGACAATCCACCGAGAAAATTTTGTATCCTTGAAGTAAGGAACATACCTCGATATCCCCAAGAACCTCTTGGCATAAGCGTCCATGGTAAGTTTCCCCAACTTATGTTCATGGAACTCCTTAATATTCCCATCAAAATACTTCTCTGATGGGTCAGCCTTCTGGAAATACTTTTCAAACTGCTTCCAGGTCAGCTTGCTCTCTTTCATCCCTTTGACTTCCTTGAGGTCCTCCCAACACATGGAAGCTCCTCCATTTAGATTAAATATGTTGATCTTTTCCTTTGTATTTTCCAAGTAGTTATGTACCTGAAAATATTTTCTCAGTCCCAGTAGTCGAGCCTCAGCTTCTTCTCCCTTCTTAATCTCTCCATCAAATGTAGGCGGCTTTGCTTTCTTGAAATCCTCTGTAAGAGAACTCTGTGACTGTCTCCTTTTCTTCTTCCTAGGGACACTTGATCCAGTGTCACTATTGGACATCTCCTTGGAAGTAGACTTCCCACTACATGACTATTTGGAAGAACTATTTCCTATATTTCTATGGGCCAATTCCTCCTTCTAGGCATCCAAAAGGGTTTTCAACATCTCTGATTGTTGTAATTTTTCATTACTAGTGACCAAACCTTGTTGCGGGTGCTTCTAAATTTCTGACAGACTTTGCAATAGTACTCCATTCAACTCTGCTTGGCCATCCTAAGCTCTCATGAGCCTCTCGTTGTCTACCTTCATACTTCTGACAGTGGCTTCCAAATCTTGAGGGGTTTCTCTATCCCTCTGACCATTAGATTCATCATATTTGAAGTGTGAGGTGTCTTCCATGTTGCTCTACACCATTCACCTCTACTTCCCTTTCAGTACATCCTACGTGCTGAAACAGTAAACCATTATTAATCATTACATCGACATTGTTAAACATGCATTCTGGGAAAAATAAAAGTGCCCTTAAACAATTTTGTAGTCTTGGAAACCCATTCAAGCCTAGAGTTTGAACTATGCTCTGATACCACTTTGTAACACACCCAACCCCCTAACTCTCTCTTAGGATGGTGGGATGTCCATGTTTCGTCTTTCTCTTAACTAATCACTTTGGGCTTACTCTCCATGTTTCCAACTCATCCCTATTTGAGTGAGGATTTCTCTTATCACAATATTTAGTGTGATCCATCTTACTGAATCGTCCATCAATTTTCGACAAAATCCCTCTATGTAGTTTATTGCAACGATTAGGGACCTAAACATCCTCAATCGTACGGCCATAACTTCTCTCTGCCACTAGATCAACGATCGGCAACAATTCAAACCCTTACTCGTCGGAATAGTAGGTCACCCAGGTTGGATTCCCATTCTGACAGGGCCTCTCTGATGGATCGTTCCAACAAATCCAATGGCCCTTGGTGTCAGATGATAAATGGTCTCGATCGCATAGGTACCTACAATCACGCAACAATTATCACCTTCCTTGTTTTCCAATTATTTTGTAAACAAGTGGACCCACAACAGATCTATGATTGTCATTACAATGTACACCCTCTCACCAATCTACATCTCACATTCTCTCTCAGAGTTCTTTACCATCAGAGTGCTTCCACTTCGAGTATCATAGACCATTATGAATGACACTCTCCGACGAGTCATTCCGACAGATGTAACGACCCTCGTTACACCTCATCTGACGATTGAGGTTCTCTTAGAGTCTCACAACTGTACAAAAATTTACAACGTCTAGGTATTCCTCATTGGAACGGGTCAAACTAGATCCAACGGCTGCAATCCATCAGAACACCTTCCAACAGATCTATGATCCCCGGATCCCTCGTCGTTAGACTCTCTTGCATCCCATCATTCGTACCTCTGACCATATACCTTCCGATAGAATTACCCCACTAACACTCGACATCAACGGTCCAGGTTTCATCCCTCGCCCTCTGATTGATCAATGGCTCTCATTGACTCAGAGTCTTTCCCATCGAAATCCCATTGCAACCTTGCACTTGAACACTCTAATGGCCTCATCTTCCGATCAATGATCAATGATCAAGATCTTCTCACTACACTAAATCAACGGTTGTAAATCCTTCGACTCAAAATATGGGTTCTCTTCAGAGTAACAGTCCAATTTAAAACTTGAACGTTCAAGGTTTCCTCGGGTTCATTTACTAAGGTTTTACCAAACTTTAATGGGCTTTGTCCTTCACCCTGAAGTCGGCTAAGGCACTTCCACTTAAAACCCTGGTTGAAGATTTGAGTCCTGCAAACTTTTCATTTCAAGGAAGGATATTTCTATGGGTTAAGGCTCCCTAAAACTACATAGAGACATTCCCAAGCACTAGGGTATTTCACTACCATTCTTCCAATGAAGATTTATATCTTGCAATATTCCCATTTCAAAACAAGGTTTTCCATGGAAAAGTAGGGTTCCTACAACCACACAGGTACTCGACAGGAGGTCAAGGGCACTCTGCTACCATTTCCCCAAGGAAGATTTATATCTTGCAAGATTTACATTTCAAGGTTTGCAATTTCATAGAGTCATGCCCAATATTGACACTTCTCACTTAACCATTCACATTTACCTTGTTTGTTAGTGGAAACAATCATACATAATCCATTTTATTCTGGAATTTTGTAATAGCCTGGACGGCTTAATAGCTAGAGTAAATCTATATTTTTTTATTTTATTTGTTTACATGACAAGGAAAAATTTTCTTTCTGGTTACAAGATTGAACAAACAAAAATTAACAGTCACATAGTATATCTATAAATGTCATAACTTGAATTTAGAGTAAAACAATAATAATTGCATATTACCTCTTGAAGAAAAAGGTTGTCCTGTTGAAACTGACTGCCTGGAACTGTTTCCTCCTATCCAGTTAGGAACAAAGCCTCTTGGGCTCTCTAGCTCTAGGAAATTAGATTTCCTGGCACCCGAGTCCAAAATCCTAGAAACACTAGTCCACTATCCCAAAACTCCTCAAGGTTTACCACCAATTCTCCTCCTCCCAATTCTCCTTCTCAAATCTCTCCTCCTTTCCTCTGTCGAATCTCTCCCAATGCACCCAACCCCCTTCCTTATCCTCTCCATCTAGCTACTCCCTGCCCCTCGTAAATTTTCCAACCTCCCTTATCCCTTCCCATTCATTCCCTACCTACCCCAAAGAAATAAATTACTCGTTCTTTTGATTGTTGCATTACTGAATTTAAAAGAAAAATATAAATTTCATTAACTTAATAATTAATTGACTTAATTGAACTAAATTAATTATAATAATTAAATTAAATTATTTGGGTGTTACATACACCCACCCTTCAAGAAACTTCGTCCAGAAGTTATAGTAACTTACAATACAAGGATAGCAATAACATGATTCATACATCTAAATCAAATACGCTCATCATCAACTTAAACATTCTTAAATACTAGTATACATGTGCAAGGCATGTATGCGTAGCTAGCACATATAGGACTTCCACATGTACTAATGACAATAATTATCACATCTAATGCAATTCTTGTATGCTTCCAATCCAATCAACAATGCTATTCATTTCATAAAGAATAATAAACCATTTAAAATATTTGCAGAGTCCTTCAACTATAATAATTTAACACAAGCAACATTCACTTAGATAATTGTAGTTCAGTTAAGAAAAATAAAAAATAAACAAGAGGAAATCAAACAATTATGCTATAAGATTAAAACTCTGCACACTCTCAACTACTCCTAATCATCATGCCTCCCTAACCTACTTCCATCTTCCATCCCTATCCTTCCTCTGTTGGACTATCCTCGAGCGTCAACTATATTGACCTAACTCCATATAGAACCTGTAAGCGGAAGTTCCAACTAACTTGACCAAGCTTCCCCAACAGGAAAATGGAAGTCATCATCACACATCTAAGGGAGAGTGATCTAACACCGTCCTCCAATGACTCCAGGTTTCAGAGGATACACGGTGGGAAAATGCCTCCACCCGTCCTGATAGAACTAGGGTCAACACCCTATCATGGATCATGCAGTGGCACTGTGTTGCTGGGATTTTGGGCTTAGGGCTAGGAAATCTAATTTCCTGAAGCTAGGGAGCCGGAGAGGCTTTGTTCCTAGTTGGTAGGAAGGAAAGAGTTTCAGGCAGGAAGTTCAGCAGGACAACCTTCTTCTTCAAGAGGTAATCTGCAATTATAATTGTTTTACTCTAAATTCAAATTATGACATTTATAGATACACTATGTGATTGTTAAATTTTGTTTGTTCAATCTTGTAACTAGAAAGAATGAAGTTCCATGTCATGTAAAAAATAAAAATAAAGAGCTTAGATATTTATAAAATATTCATTATTTTGATTGTTGCATTACTGAATTTAAAAGAAAAATATAAAATTTCATTAACTCAATAATTAATTGACTTAATTTAAATAAATTAATTATAATAATTAATTGACTTAATTTAACTAAATTAATGATAATAATTAAATTAAATTAACTGTGTGTTACATACACCCGTGAGGGTGGGGGTGTGGGGTAATATTAGAAAAAACATATACCTCATATATGAGGTTGGGGTAGGGAGTAATATGAGGGTGAGGTGGGGGGTAATACTAGAGAAAACATATTATGTTCTCTAATATTACCCTCCATGAGAAAACATATTATGTTTTCTCTAATATTACCCCCCACCTATTATGTTTTCTCTAATATTACTTCGCACCCCCACCCTCATATACCTCATATATGAAGGTGGGGGTGGGGGGTAATATTAGAGAAAACACAATATGTTTTCTCTAATATTACCCCCCACCCTCATTGTATGTAACACCTAGTTAATTTAATTTAATTATTATAATTAATTTAGTTAAATTAAGTCAATTAACTATTGACTTAATGAAATTTTGTATTTTTCTTTTAAATTCAGTAATGCAACCATCAAAAGAATGAATATTTTATTAATATCTAAGCTCTTTATTTTTTTATTTTTTTTCCACAAATATAACCTTTTTATAAAGTTATTACACCCTTTAAATTTTTATATATATAACCATTATTACACCCTTTAAATTTTTATATATTAACCATTATTATAAAAATAAAATTTATAATAATAAAATAAATAATATATATATAAATTAAATGAAACAGAGAAGGTAGTGTGGGCAAGGGTTTTAGGCTACGTGTGGCCTGGAGGCCCACGTGCCTTCTCTGCTCATCCCCATGCAAAACACATAAAACAAGGTTAGGTTTCCCCATCTCGGACTCATTCCTTTTTCCCATTTCGATTTTATTTTCATTTAACTCTCGCCCTAGGGTTTTGAGGGCGCGGCCCTGGCTTCATGGTCGCCTTCCTGGAGTGTGTGTCCATGGATACCAGTCGATTCCTTATCTCATCTCTATGCACGTGGTAATGCAAGTTGAGCGCAACAATTACAGAACCTACGCATAGCACACAAGCAATGACCTTGTGGGTTGTTTCCTTGGTGCCTTGTATCTGGGCGTTACCTTGTAACTTGGCATGTTTGATGTTGAATACCTCAGCTTAGTCACGCATGCTCCTCCCCGTGGCAGGCTGCGCAGGCGCCTCACTGCTATGGCCGAGAGGAAAACTATGGGTCCAAAGAACAATGCAACTCTTACGAGGAATATCGCAAACAACGCCTGGACAAGAAGCGCATGGAGGAGCCAAATCTCGTAGTGCTCTCAAACAGTTTTTCTGAGACGCGTAATTCGGCAAACAAGCTGACCCCTCGAAGGAATTCCAAGTCACGAACGCCAAAGCTGGAGAGTGTTCCTCTAGTTTCAATGGTCATTCCTCTCGTGTTGCAAACATTCCGCCCACAGATTACTGCGAGGTGGCCATTGACATTCCCCACAGCAGTCAAAAGAGTACTTATGGTTGTCAATCCTTGTTTTCAATGAGGTGTGCCAAATTATAAAGAAAGGCAAGAAGCAATGGGTGGTGACATTAACTAGGGGCACGGCCCATGGCTTCCCCTGTGGGCGCATGGCTTCTATGGACTTACCCCGCATGGGCGCATGGCTAGAGGGCGAACTTGGGTTTCAATTCGTGCCACATGGGGGAGGCACAATAGATGGTGAGATTACATTTATCCACACAGATGCCCTGAATGGGCATTTAGACTGTATACAATTTCTACCTAGTCTGAATGCAAATGTGTCAGTTGCCGCATTTCATTATGGCACGTCAATGGACCTGATAGGAGCTGGAAACACTCCTCTACATTATGCAGTGTGTGGAGGAAACATATAGTGTTTTCAGATCCTGTTGGCTCGGGTGCTAGTAGAACCACTTTGAATTGTAACGGGTGGATTCCAGTTGAGGTAGCTAGAATATGGGGGTGTCACTGGCTTGGTCGAGTTGCTCTAAGGCGCCAGTTTCAGGTACTGGCCCAAAAGTGTTCGACAACACAGGTATTCCAACAGAGGACGAACACCTTCAGTAACCACTCACATAACCAGATCAAAGATCAACACACCGATGTTTTCACGTGGTAAAACCCCT
>JASDQU010883842.1:0-12793 GCA_032191745.1 Picea mariana | reverse complement strand
GATTGGAGGTTGCCCCCTCGAAGAGGCCTGTGAACATTGCTATCTGAATCAAGTGCTATTTTTGTTCAAGTGCTATTTCTGTTGCTATTTCATATATCGTTTCTGTGTATTGAGAAGATTATGCTAGATATTTTACTGTTACTCTGTTATTTCTAGCATTTCGTTTCTGTTCTGCATATTTTATATATCTGGTATCTTGCAGCATAACTCCAAAGCATCACAATTCATTATCCAATTCAACCCATGATCACCACTTTCATGCCTCGAGTATTAGCATTATCACTTGATATGAAGTGTTAGAATGATGTACCTAAGTGTGTCAATGCACCATATTATATGAGTGAGTTGAGTTGAGCAATGCAATGGAGGAAAATTGTGGGAAATTGTCTGAAACGTGGATCATGGAGAAAAAAATCACCTCTAGTTATCCCTAGAAGAGAGGGTGTAACAAAACCTATTAGTTTATGAACCCAAATAGCATTCTTGAGGTTGGCCTGGTGATGGGGTTGAACTTCCTTGAATCTGAGTTGAAGGGGTTGGACTGGGCATTGCCTCAACTACTCGATTCTTATGTGCAGCTTGTTTTAAAATAGTAGGGGTTGATTGACCTAAGGATGATGGGGCCAATTTTAGCACAGATAAAGAGATCTATTACTTAGATCCCATATTTTTTTTAACCACTTGTTGTTGATCTTTATTTTTAGCGATAGGTTGAGATGGAGGAAGATTTTTCTTGTAGTCCTTCACAAAGTGCCCATATTAATGACATGATTAGCAATTGAAAGGCAATTGCTAATAATCTAAGGCTAATATGTTTCCAATTATGGAGGATTAGGAGGATTGCTTCCAAAAGAACTTTCTCTAAGTCTACCTCTATTTATATTCTAGCATAAGCAAACATTCAATTCTTGGGTTCAAATTTGTCTATATAGCACCCCCAAAGAATTTCCTATGCTTCACGAGGATTCTTCATTCCAATAATGAAGGGGAAAATATGGGATGTAGAACCATACTGAAATAGACAATGGAACATCAAGTTTAGGGTTGAAATCAAGGGCCCATATATTCAAGTACATTCCTTTGGTGCCAAAGAAGTACAAAATAATTTTGAATATGAGATATATGTCCTCCTTGGCTTCAAACAATAAAATGTAAAATCCTTTTTCGCACAAATAATGAGTGAGCTTGCATTTTATTCAAACTTTCTAGTTCTTTTGAACCTGGATGGCCATAGATTTGGATGAGGGCCAAATCCTAGTACATTGACCAATTGGGCCATGTTTAGCTAAAGCAAGAGCCATATGTCAAGAAGTGGAAGTTGGAAGAGGAACCCCTGAGATGTTATCTAGTTTTTTTACAAAGCGAGAGAGGGCAACGATTTTGTGTCTTTCCCAAGGGATGCAATAAGGGAATGGAAGGCTAAAGCCTCTACATCTGGAGAGGGAGGACAACCACCTCTAGATTATAGATCCATGTCTAACAATAGCATAACCTTAGCGACAAGTAGAAAAAACCCTAGCAACAACCAATGAAAAATATTCCCTTTACTCATAATTCTTATTATTTTTATGTAATAGGCTCTATATACATGAGTTATTTTGCATGTAATCCTACTATTTTGGAATAATTTTGTAGTCTTAAGTCACAATGGTTTCATATTTCAATATCTGTACAAGGAAACTTTTTGAATAAAAAGGGCGCAATCACTTTTAGTAGTAACTCGGGCTTTAAGTTAGTGTTTCTCTCTCATTTTATATAAATATTCATCTCCCTTTTCATTTGTAACTATCATCATTTTATAAATATAATCAAGAAATTTCTAGATAATTTTGATCTCTATTCATCCAAATTTGCAGGGGCAATCCACCCTTGGGTGTGCAGGTGCCTCCACTACCTTTATTTTTGTAATGCTTTCAATCAAATTGGTAGCAAACATGCACTTCCCTTGTATGGAAATATTTAAAATAAATGTCATCGACTTACAACCATTGAAAACACTCCTTAGGGGTGTCACAACTAGGGGAATCTACACCACTAAATTGATCTGGGAATTGCATAGGTCCCATATACACAAAATCATGTTTGTACAAGTAAGACGACCTGCTTGCATGAGCAAGATTTCCCTAGAAGGGTAAAACATGCCTTTGGGGGATTTGCATCCTGGTGGGGATATGAAATACCCTCACTTTAGTATATAATAGAGACCTCGTTGACTTGCCCACTACTTTTGTTCTTTGGCTCTTTATTTTTGTTATTTGTGCTTCATTTTGATTATACTTACTACCTTTACTTTTAATTATTATTATAGTTACAACGACATAGCCATGTTTAGATGCAAACACACTATAGATGTCTTGTATATCCTTCAATGAACATCTCCTTCTAGAACAAGTGCATTTGTTGAATGTTGTAGGGTTCATCCCAATTTTGATTGATTCTTGGGATTATTGCATTTGCAAAGTTGTTTAAATATCCTCTAGAGTGTTTAGTGATCGATCTCTCGCCCCGTGCATGTGTTACACCTTCCTAGGTGTTGAAGGGTAATACTCAACTTATCTTTTTGGTTATGCATTCCCCACCTCAAAAGGCTAATATGATCTTGCTCAACTAGGCGTGCACATTAGTATCACCTCTATAGTCATACTACAAGATATTCATTTGTAGGTGATTTGAAGATTACAAGAGATTGTCTGTTTGATAATTTGTCTTTCCTTTGTGTCTTCATCTTCTTGCTTTTTCTTTTAGTTATTCTTGTAGTTGTAATCTCATAGCCACTTTTGGATACAGACACACTATAGAAGTCTTGCATTAGATTTTAGTCCCTAAAACATTTTTGTGTATCCTTTAATGAACATCTCCTTTTGGAAAAAGTGCATTCATTGAATGTTGTAGGGTTCATCTCAATTTCGATTGGCTCTCAAGGTTATTACATCTATAAAGTTGTTAGAATTTCCTCTAGGGTATTTAGTGTTCCATTTCCCCCCATGCATATGCTATACCTTTCTAAGTGTTGAAGGACAATACTCCACTTATATTTTAGGTTATGCATACCCCACATCAAAAGGATAGCTTGAACTAACTCAACCATGTATGCACATTAGTCATGCCTCCAAAGTCACACTACAAAATCTTTATTTCTAGGTGATTTGAAGGTTATAAGAGATTATGGATTTGACATTTAGTCTTCCCATCATGCCTTCATATTCTCCTAATTCATATGTAGTGTCATGCAAAGAATCGTCGTTTTATAGAGGGTTTTATCCCTATACTAGCTTCAATTCAAATAATATGCAAGTATCCTAATCAATGTGTCCAGAAGTTCCCTTCTCAATGTTTCCCCCTGTGCCCTTTGTATCCTCAACAAACTTCTCAAGTCTTTCATCTAATTCCATTCAATCATATATTTGTTATGTTGGTTTTCATCATCATCTTTCTTATCTCCTCACCGATTCTTGATGGAAATTGACTTCCTCGCTTAATTGTTTATACAAACTCAGGCGTGGAGTTATGATACCAATTTATAGTATTTCCTATATCCAAAACAACAAGCTTACTTATTGTTTGGCCAAATCTCAAGCATAGAGGTATGCTAACAAATTATAATAGTTCCTATATTCAAAATGACACTACTATTTCAACCACAAAGTAACTCACTAAAACCGACATTTTGAATTTGAAATGTGATAACATTAAAGCTCAAAATAACATAAATTGTGAGGCACCTACAAATACCATTGAATTGCACCTTGAGTTTGCTCCTAAACCCTTATACTCAATATTCTGAGCACACCATTAGATTGCACCTCGAGTTTCCTCTTGAACCCTTTTATTAAACATTATTATCATTTATTTTTGCATGGTAACTATGTTGAAGGCATTTCTTTAGGGAGGTATTTTTCCCAAAACTTGGTTGTTCTAAACCACTGGCTTTGGGATGACCATTTTTTGTTTACATGCCCTTCCAAATCATTTGTTTGTTATGATATGTGTTTTTTTACTTGTCGTTTCTATTCTCCTCCTCCTTGTTATATGTTTGTCTTGCCATTTTCGGGTCTTCAAACACAAATTTAAATGTCATTTGAAGAAGAGAAGTCCTCCTCCTCCCCGGGATTTTGGAAACTACCTTGTATGGACCTTCAAAAATACCTACAATGAAACCCTCACGTTCCTTATTCACTTCAATAGTTTGATCACTTGATTCGATGATAACTAGCATTGCACCTTGCATCACGATGCCGCCAAAAAGCTCCAAAGTCAATGCATACTGCAATTTCATACTCAGGGTTGAGACTTGTGTTTAATTCAAAGACGACGACGTTGCCAGGAGCATCTTGAAACTCACAAAGTTGTTCCCTTCACATACATAGGGTCCCTTGTCTGTCTGCATCAATAAGAACCAAGATCTGAGCAGTAGCCAAAGCTCTCACAATGAAAAGAAGATTGGAATACCCATCACTTCCTTTGCAGTTAAGGATTCCAAGAAACTTCTTCTTTCTTTATCTAGAAAGTTTTGCATGATATTTTGCGTCAAAAATAGTACGTGATGAACTTGATTTAGTAAAGGATTATACTTTCTTTGCGACAATTTTTCTCCCATAATAGTTATCTCAAACTTTTGTTTATAAAACTTTGAACCCACTACTTATTTTACTAAATAATTCCCTATCGTCCAAAAAGTGCACGATGAAATCACTTTAGTGAACATATTATACTTTCTTTGTCTCAAATTTTCTCCCTTAACAATTTGTTTGATGTTTTGTTCCAAAAACTTTGAATCCCCTACATATTTTACTAAATAATCCACTGCCTTCAAATCGATGTAGTAGATGATACTTTTATTTCCAATATTCGAGACTTTTTGCCTAAAAAATGCACGAAAAATTACTAAAAGAAAGGGTAGTTCCAACACCCATGAAAATATTTGTGGCCTTCGCTTTAGTTTCTTCAACATCGGTGCACATTTCTCAAGCTCAACATGATCTCTTTTCTCCAAACAGAAGGTTGCCCAAGATTAGTTTCCATCAATTTTATGAGACTCAACCAAGATTTAAGTCGAGGCAAGAGCATCCTATGCAAGGCTCAAAAGCTTTTTCTCTCATCATTGCCCTCAATATTTTGTTGGCATATTTCACATATTGATCCTTGGATAATAAACCATATACACCACTTGATGCAGAAAAGGTTTAATCTACAATTTTATGAGATGTGTTAGACAAGGTCTCAATGGGGCTCATTTTTTAGGCAATTTTCTAGGGCCACAAGTGCATTTGAGTCTGCACAAAAACTTCTATGAATTTTAATTTTGTTTGCACTAAAAATGACTTGAAAGAGGTCCTACCTTGACTCCTATTTAGATTTGTATTACTATGTATGACCTTCATGTCACCAAGTTCAAAAATAGAGAGGGAAAAAAATTATGTTTATTAGTGGGAAAAAAATGGTTATTAGGCATTGTTACACACATGCTACTTGTACAAGATTGTTTCATTAGTTTCTCATACTTATTATGTTCACCTTATAGAAAGTTGAGGTATGGAAATATCATTTGGGATCAAACATGTTCCTTTTAGAGAGTGTTTAGTTGAAAGATTCATTGAAATCTTTCCATGGATCTTCTACAAATTTAATATGTGGTGCTTGACTCATGACCCAACATGAGCCTCATTACAACTATGATAGTTCGTTTCCCAATTCAAATTTTGTAAGGAGCATTTAATAACATTATAATATTTACTATGCCTTGCAATGATGATGATGATTAACGTCCACTAAGATCTAATTTGTCTATCGGAACTGTTGATAAAAAATTGGTCAACCCATATTTTCCCGCTCATGGAATAATAAAAAAATGGATATAAAAAGAAGAAAAATTTTGAACAATTACAAGTTCATGGCATAGCCCTCAGTTCTAGCTTCATCACACATTTTTCAGATTCAAAATACGAGTTTGTATGCTCAAGATATCTAGGTTTGCATTTAAGCGGAAAAAGGTGTTTCGTCCATCTGGAATAAAACTAATCTCTTGGAACTACGTTTGAATTTTCGGTCCCAAGACCCTTGTTTTCTTCTTGAAACTTTAGTGAGTGGATAACCCATGATTTTCTTGGTACTAAATGATCTTGGAACCTTGTCATGTTCTTGGTTTTCTTAATTCTCCATACTTAAAATCATCTTGAAATTTTCTTTTCGAAATTTGAAATTCTACTCTCCGTACTGTTCTTCCCCTCTTCTCTTATATCTTTTATACTTAGTATATTTTTGGTTCCTCATTCATCACTCCCTTACTCCACACTTAACTTATTCTTCACCCATCGGTCGAACTCACACTCTTCACCCCTTTCCTCTCTTATTTCCAACACTTAAGTTTATTTAAAAAAAAAAAAAACTAACCCTCATGCCACACTCCATTCCCCTTATTTTCCCCCTACTCACATCACTAAGTGGACTCGCGGATTCATTACTCACGGACTCATCACTTAGAAAACTCGTAGACTCATTCCCTACCCCCTCACATGCCTCACTCTACCAACCCACCATGCTCCTAACTTTGTTTCCTCTACCTCTGCTACCCTCATTTCTCCCCCTCCCTAACTACCCACTCCTACCCCCTCTGGTTCACTTTCCCACTTAAGCCTTCTACCCAAACTTTATTTTAATTATATAAATGGTTGACCCAGATTTATGAGTGGAACGAAATGAAAACACATATTTATAATATTAACACAAAGAAACAGTGAATAATAACAGAGATACAGTAAAACTTGACTTCTATTAAATAAGAAATATGTTGAAACTATAAAATGCAGATTGAAACAAGCTTGCTAGAATGGTGGCAGCTTATCTTTGAGAAGAGATGTGATGGCTATGCTCATTCAAAAAAAGATGATTACAATGAGGCTCTCAAATCATTTTTACAATAAAAATGAATGAAAAAACCCTAGACATATAAAAACCTAACCCTAGGAGATGAAGTGCCAAAAGTCATGTGGGCCCTGTTTAGGTAAGTTAGTACATCAACTTCCCGGGGTCATAACTTTTGCATACGATCTTCGTTTTAAGCACATGATAGCCCATTGGAAAGGTCTATCTGAGGACTACGCATTATGTCGTCAAAATCTAACTGCATCCACAATTTGACTATGGCAGTCCCTAAAAACGTTGTTTAGGGACTCAAAACGGCCCTGGAAGTTCAGGACCCGAAAACTAGGAAACAAACTGCCAAGATGAGCTAGTTGGAATAGGTGGTTTGTCACCGATGTCCATCTGGATCAATCCTCCCCCCTTAGAAAGCAATGCTCTCCATTGTGTTGATGACTATCTCCTTCCCGAAAATGTAATGCCTCCATTGGCGACAGGCTTGCACAATGGAGTACATTTCTTTGTCGTAAGCAAGGTACTTACGGATGACATTTGATAGTGTCTCACTATGATCGGCCATGGGGTGTCCATGATGAGTGAGAAATGCACCCAGGGCATAGTCTGAAGCATCTGTCTCGATCTTAAAGGGTTGTTGTAGGTCAGATAATGAAAGCACTTGGGCTGAGCACAAGCATTGCTTCAAATCATTAAATGCTTGTTGTTGGGACAAGCCCCACACAAACATTGCCTTACCATCACCCCTGGTTACTTGGATGAGGGCCCATGAAATATGGGAGAATACCAACATGAACTTGTGATAGAAATTCACAAGGCCTAAGAAGCTTCAAATCTCAGTGAGCGTGGTTGGGGTTGGCCAGTCATGGATGACTTGGATCTTGGTTAAATCCACATGCACACCATGCTCATCAACAATGTATCATAGGTACTGGACCATGTCCACGACAAAGGAGCATTTTTCCAAGTTGGCATATAGCGTGTGTTGTCACAAGGTGTGTAGAACATGTTGAATATGTTGCAAGTGTTCCACCCAAGTCTTGTTGTAGATGAGGATGTCATCCAGATACACCACTACAAAATAATTCGTGAAAGGACGCAAGATATCATCCATCATCCTCATGAAAGTTGTTGGGGCATTTGTCAAACCAAAGGAAATGAGAAACCATTCAAAAAGACCTTCTTTTAAATTGAAGGTAGTGTTCCATACATCTGTGTACTCTATTAAGACCTGATGGTAGCCAAAATTCAGATCAATCTTACTGAAGCATTTGGCCCCCTTGAGTTGATCAAGGATATCGTCGATTCGGGGAATAGGTACTGGTTCATGACCGTGATTTTATTTAAGGCCCGATAATCAATGCAGAGTTGTCATGTCCCGTCTTTCTTCTGCACCAGCACAATTGGGCTTCCACAAAGAGATGAGTTGGATCGGATGTGCCCCTTGTGGAGCAGTTCTTGGATCTGTCACTTGATCTCCTCATTTTCTAACAAAGAGAAGTGATAGACTTGCCCATTGGGTATCGGTGCGTCGGGGGTCAGATCAATGGAATGCTTGACCTGACAGTGCAGAGGTACCCCAGTAGTTGAGGAGAAGATGTCTTTGTATTCTTCCACTACCTTATCTACTTGCTTCTGTTGCGTGGAGAGGTCGGTCACGAAGTCCCTGGATGTGGTTGCAATCTTTCGCTCACTCTAAGAGTGAATCATGAAGAAGACAAAATTTCTGGTCTGAGAGATGACCTTCCTGCATTGCTTGGTAGAGATCAAGGAAATAACAATAAGTGGGACTACCTTGGGTATCCTGTACAATTTCCTGTTCAAAGTAATAATAACATTGCGAGGCCTAGACTCATATACAACATGATGTTTCCATAAATAAAGTTGGTCCAAAAGAACATCACAAACTTCAAGGAGAGAAACATCACACAATACCTCATCTTTCAAGGGCTTGAAGTCATACGACATGCAACATTGTTGGTTGACGTGAAGATCGCTTCCTTGGTGGAGCCAACCGATGTTGTAGGGTTGTGGGTGCGGCATTGTCGACAGGGCTAGCCCGCTTGATGAACTCTGCTTAAATGAGGTTCTTATGGCTACCGCTATCAAAGATGAATTGTAGTGGGGTTCCTTTCACCCACATCTATGAATGACAGAGGTCCTCACCTTCCTCTGGCTCATCAGGTTCACCGAGCTTACACTTGGTGGTAGCAACGGTGGCACTGGGTTCTACGTCAATGATCCATCTCCCCTTTTCTGGTTCTGACTTAGAGTTCAAACCCGCATCTGATTCATAGGTTTTCAACTCAGCCATCAACGACTACTTTAAGCGGCAATCAACATTGTTATGTCAGGGGATCTTATGGAAGTCACACCAGTTCCCAGTATCTTTCTTCGTATTTTCATTGTCCTTATTTGCTTGCAGCTTATATTGGTTGTCCTGAGGCCATCCATATTTTCTATGTCCTTTGTTTTGCAGGTTGGGGCTTCCCTTGCCCTGCTTCTGCTATGAGGGGTTCCCAACAAACTATCGTGTCTTTTGTTCAAGCTTCTGCTCGATTTTGACGACATATCGATAGGTCATGCCCAAGGATGAGATGTCAAGAAATTTCATTTATCCTTGGATGTATCTAGTTAGACCACCATGATACTTGAGCACCAGATGTCGCTCAGAATATTTGATACCCAGTTTGGTGCGCAAGGTATGGAAGATATTTGTGAACTCAGGCACTACTTGGTCCCTTTCCTGCCGTAGTGTGGTCCATTTTGTATATAGGTTGTCATAACTTCCAATAGGGTAGTATTGTTCCTTAGTAGCATCTGTGAAGGAACCCCAAGTGGGTGCAATTGCAAATAATGTGGATCCCTCTGTTTCTTTTTGCTCAGAGAAAGTCTCCCACCAATATTTGACATGGGGGACAACCTTGAGGAACGCAAATGTAATATTTTCTCTATCAAAAAAGTTGTGGACTAAGAAATACCCTTCTAAAAGGTTTAACCATTTATCTATGACATTTGCATCTATTTGACCTTCAAATATAGGAATATCAAAATTGATTTGTACCTTGAAGGGGGCAGTGCCTCCGCTCGAGGTAGATGCATCGCTTATTGGCAGTTTTCGAAGGATTTGTGCAAAGTTGTCCATCATATCGTTCCTCTGTCGCTCAAGGGATTCC
The DNA here is from genome assembly GCA_032191745.1 of Picea mariana. Lineage (NCBI taxonomy): Eukaryota > Viridiplantae > Streptophyta > Pinopsida > Pinales > Pinaceae > Picea > Picea mariana. The sequence goes on along the minus strand of JASDQU010883842.1, from coordinate 2,744 downwards.
TTGAGAAACATTTTGAAAGGATCTCATGTCCGGTCATCTTTATTTTCGCCCACCATGGAAGGTTTTTTCGGTATGCAAGAGCAATTGTCCTCAAGAGAAACAAGCTCGAGAACCAACTCTCCATACCCTGACCTTGTAAGGGACATGTACTAAAAAATGACAAGGAGCAGACCGCTCTGATACCACTGATCCAGATTTATGACCGGAACGAAATGAAAACACAGATTTATAATATTAACATAGAGACACAGTGAATAATGTTGATGAAATGTAGCTATGGGAGACATCCTCCATCTTACAAACTTGTGAGATGTGGAACCTAGCAGTTATGTGAGTCTTTCTCTCAGCTTACAAACCTGAGAGAAATACCCTGAGAAGGGTACATGGTTCTTGCTTGAGACAAATCTAGGAACATAAATATGACCTCCTCCATGACGTGAGTGAGAAGAAATCCATATGATTATCCGGTGGAAAAGTGATCTGTTGAGTTAGGATGTGCCTGTGGTTGAGCACAAGGTGAACGTGTGAAATCCCAAAAGTGTTGGGCACATCGTCATGTGAAAAGAAATAAAGATGATGTGATAGTCTCCTCAAAGCAGCGGATTTGACAAGAAGACTCCATATGATTCTCCTGTCGGTGGAAGTGGGAAAGTAGATCTGTAGAGTGGACGTGCCTGTGGACAACATGTGAAGACCTGGTTCTTTTGTGTAATGTAGTGAATCAGAGATATGACATCCCTATGGATGTGCCCCTAGTGGATGAGCACTAGTGGGTGTATCATATCCTTTGTTATATATTGTTCAAGAGTCAAACCTACCTGTAACCCTAATTGTTATGTAAAGGGTACAGGTCAGCCCCACCTTAATATGTTTAATAATAAATGTAAAAGATAATTAATATTAATAATAAATAATAATAAAAATAAATTATATAGTGACTTAGAGAGGTCGACCTGTTGAGCCAATAGACACCTTTGTTGATTGGACAAGTATAATATAAGTAAGGGATGATTCTCCATTGTGGAATCATATCTTCCTTGTGAGTTTGGAAATTTCAGCAAACACTTCTACTTGGGAAAAGGTGTGCACCTCTCTTGGGCGCTAGTCTTCTAGGGCTTAAGCACCCTCTTGTGTGCTAAGTCATTCTTGGTGGTGAAAGGTCTTTCTCTTGAAGAATATAGCAAAGGATTTGGCTCGGTTTTCTTCCCTTCTTGAGAAGGGTTTCCCAGGATATATCTTGTGTACTTGTGCATGGTGTTTCTTCTTGTGATCTTGGTTGCTGCAACATTCTTGTTTATGGTTAAGACATGATGAAATTGAAATAAACTACATGCTTTACCTAATGCTTATGAAAAATCAACATGGTATCAGAGGATAGGGATTGAAGAACCCATTGCAAAAAGCATCTTTCAAAAGAAAAAGAAAAAACGTCACTATTGTCATACAAGAAAATTAGGGCTTTTATTGAAGAGGAATTTCAGCCCAAAAGCCATCTAGAAAAGTGCGCCCTAGCCCAAGGAACTCTTTGGCACCTTCAGCGCACCTTTTCAGTGGATAAACTCTCGGAAAGTGAAAACCTAGTTTTCACCGGTACCAGAAGTACCAGAAAACCAGAAGCATGAGAAAACTAGAAGTACCAGAAAACCAGAAGTACTAGAAAACCAGAAGCACCAATCCAGAAATCCGCTGCTCAAGTTTGAGGGGGGGGAATTTGGATTTTCATAAATCTGAATGTACCAGCTTACTAACCTCAGCTCAATGCATCTATCCCCTGGATCAGAATTTCAAAATTTAAAGTTTAAAAAATTAGGGTTTCCTTATAAAACCCAAGTTGCAGTTGTAGTTGTAGTTTCAGAATCAATTGTAGTATCAGTTGTAGTTGTAATTTCAGAATCAGTTGTAGTACCAGTTGTAGTCACCCTTGAAGTTTTTAAGAGTTGGTAATTATTACCGTTGCTACCAGATGGTGCCACTACCTGCAAATGTTATCAGAGGTATGTACTCACATATGTTTAAATTGTTAAGCTTTAAAGGGTATTTGCAGGAGAAGGGATCTCTTGCCATAGATCCAGAAGGATCTCGAGATCCAAAACATTCAGAAGAATAATGCAACATACACTCATTCTTGACGACAAGACTCCAGGTTCTCGGTTTGATTAATTAAGCCGATAAGATTCAAAATTACACATGATAAAGTTGATTACTACCCCTTTACAAGTAAACATTATAGTTGAGGTCGCAGTCTTTGTAAAGTATTATACTTGGTAGCATGTGAGCATATTGAGATAAATGATTAATGTAACAGATACAANNNTTGTATTTCTTACTTTTGATCTTTGCTTCAGACAGGTCACAAGTGATAGCTCTAAAGGAGCTATTGTGATGATTATTCGTGTTTTTGTTTTATCTACTATTATCAAAAGAGTATTACTCTTGCTTGTTGTTTTGTTGACCTTGTTCAGTTCACAGGTGATAACCTTGAGGAAGCAATAGTGAAGGTTCCAGAAGGCAACATATTAGATGAGATATGAAGCAGATTATGTACATGACCATATACATGCATGTACCCAAAGAGAAGAAGTCCAGGCTAGATCCTTTAAGAAGTAAGGATACAATGAATCTTCAAAGACATCTCTAGTAAGAGACAGATTGAGACAAGCAGAGACGTTGTCCTTGAAGAAGAGATAGTTTTTCAAAGAACCAGACAATCTCAGATGGAGATTGACAGTGAGACAATACCTTAT